>VDFB02160541.1:0-23430 GCA_007258455.2 Sequoia sempervirens | reverse complement strand
TTTTTAATATTACAGACAATGGTGTGTTTCTAAAAGGCCCAAAAAATCTAACAATCAAATACAAAAAACATAGCTAAAATCCAAAATAGAAAACTAACAAGAAACATATTCTATGAAAGATGAAACTTCACAAGAAGAACCAATAGAAAAAATCCTACAAAATAGCATATCTACAACATATGGACAACACAACCAACCATATATAGGAAAGAGGTTTTAAACCATTAGTCACATCTCATTCCCCTTAAAGGAAGTCTAAATATTCTTCTATAACCTCACTGTCCAAATTAATGACTTGCTTATCCTTTTGTAAAAGTTTGGAGTTCTTTCTTTCTTTAGGGCCCTAACCTTCTTCTAAGATCTTCATCTTCAATATAGTATTGTGCAACATGGATATTCTTTTTATTAGATAAGCAGGGAAGGGCCCTAACCCTTACAAAATGGAAAAACAAAGCCAAACAACTCAGCAAAACAGATTGACCCAACACAACCAATCAAAGAGAAACAACTACCAGCAAAGGACTAGTCAGAAACAACAAACTACAAGAAAATGTTCAAGGAACAAAGGTCGAACCAAGCAAAGCCTCAGAGGGTGAGTTAAACGAAACCATAACCTTCTTAGAAAAATGTTTCTTCTTTCTATGAACCGTTGTCCTTAAGGACAATCAAAAAATAAAATTTAGAAATTTTGATTAGAGGGAGAAGACTCCCCTCCAAAGTAGCATACAAGAGGAACAACTAATACTTCAGGTGAAGCATCTAAAACCAAGCCTGAAACCATAGAATTTACACCATCATTTTCCAAAAGAGGGGCAATAGTACTAATAACATTAGGAACAACCATAACCAGAGATCACCTCACAATATCCACAGGAGGAGCAACATCCACCATAATTGATTCATGTGACGTAGAAAGAACTTGCAAAGGAGAGTTTGCAGGACCAACAAGAGTATTGTTAATATTATTTTTTTCTCATAGAAGGAGAAGGAGGTCTTGAGTCTTCACTAGAAGAAGTAGAATTACCAACAGGGCATACTTTTAAGTGCTCATGGAGTGAGTTCTTCCACTAGGTAGAAGAGGAAATAGTGCGGGAGCGACGAGAATAGTCACGGGCCAAGTTACCAATAGAAAAAAAAACATTTTCAATGAAATGGAAGACCCTCGTAATCCACCATCTAAGACCATGACCAATCATTAACCTGTAAATCTACCTCACCATGTAGAACCTTAGAAAGATCAACCTCCACTAGGATCCTAGCAAAGGAGGAATGAGTAAAATTCTTGGAAGCCTTATCCACTCTCAAGAATCAACCAATAGTATCACCAATGCCCTCATAGGTAGAGAAGCACCAAAACTAAAAGGGAAGACAAGGAAATTTTACCCAAACATGCATAATATCTAAGGGTTCATTCAAAGGATTAAAAGAATAAACCCAAGTTCTAATGGAGAAGAGATGAGAATCCCAAACCCACAAACCATAGTCTAGAATAGCATGTCTATCTTCAGGAGAGTTGAAACCCAAAACAAAAAACCCCTTGTAGAAGGGTAAATCTCCATCGAACCATCAACCAAAGGAGACTAATGGTTGGTGATCCAAAGATGTGAATTAGGGAGGGAAGGCTACAAACTAAAAAATCTACAAATAAGATCATTCTTAGAGTAAAAAACAATATTTTCAACAACTTCCTTACCAAGAGAGACAATAGGAGCAATGTCTGCACACCACAAAGGATGCACAGAGCCCTCCCTTAGCCTCTTAGACTTCACAACATCAAAAAAAGAAGGATGAGGATGAACACCCAACTCTCTAGTAGAGTTCAAGGAAGCCTAAACCACTCCTACAGCTGCATCCGCATTAGGGAAAGGGGTAGCCACATTTATCACAACCACCCCAGAACCAACAGTAATCTCAACCATGCCAACTGAAGGTATACAGCTAGACGAAGGTCTCGCGCCAATAGGAGGTAACTTTGAATCCCCAACCACAGCCACCGAAGATACAAGTGTAGGATCAAGAGAGTTGAGGTCGACAAAAAAGTTGCAAATAGGAGACATGGGCTACACCACTAAGTGAGAGACTCCCAAAATAGAGTCGTTCAAAATATGCATAGGGTGGGAGGTACCCATGGTATAATTTATTAGACTATCTATGTTTCCATCTTCTTGCAACATGGATATGTTAGGAATGGAGTTCTTGATAGTTTTCTTTAATAAGTACTACCAAGGGGTTAGCACCCTTTAATTATAAAGTTTCAATAAATTATAGTTATTATATTGAGAAAGAACATAATTACATAGGGATTCTTAATGGCATAAAAAAGAATACTCCCTCAGTCAACTCTATAGCACAAACAACTTGGGTTGGAGAAAGTAAGTCCTTGTATCGACTCCAAAAGAGAAAGAAGGTATCTATGTTCTTTCAACTCAATCCATCTTGATATAGCTCAGACACTTTGCAAGAATTTTTTTCTTCAACATTAATATATTAGCTTCAAAAACTCTAGCAAAGTGATTGCTAGTTGGGAAAATATCAACCTTTGAGATGGACGTCATAGATTTAGGCGTTAGATCTAATCACAATAGTCAAGTGGCTAAAAATTTAGTACCTATTGTTTCCCTAAAGCTTGAATCAGATTGGTGAAAAATATTTCATACAGGTTACCATCATGAATGTTTCCCTTGGACTAGGATGAAGAAAAAATTTCCTTAGAAATTGAGTTTTAATGCCATTTGAGAGATTAAAAAATACTCTCCTAATCTAGGCTATGAAGAATAAGAACTTACAAATAACTCTAACACTATACGAAGATGAATAAATAAAATAAAAAATTATGATAAACAATTTCATAAAATAATCAATTTGTACAGAATTGGAAAATTAGAATCAAAGACTATTTTATTGTTTTGTACATGAAAATAAAATGACTATATTACTTTTATAAGAAAATAACAGAAAAAAAGCTATTGATCATGCATGCCTTCAATCTTCCTCTTGATGAGCAATGGGGATGAGGCCCAATTGATTTCTCAAAGAAACAAAATTGGTTGTACAAGGGGCTTTGATAAAGATACTGACAACTTGCTCAGATGTAAGGAAAATTTGCATTTCCATTGTCCCATCATGAAAAAAATCATGTACAAAGTGATGTTTGATCTCAATGTGCTTTGATCTAGTTTCAAAAATAGGATTTTTGGTCATTACAATGGTGCTATTGTTATCACAGTAAATAGTAGTTGGATGTTCCTGAATCAGATGTAGATCTTCCAAAATCCTTCAAATCTATATGAATTGACAACTTGTTACTTTCACAGTATATTCTACTTCGATGGAAGAGAGAGCCATAGTTTCCTATCTTTTACTACTCCAAGATACAACTCTAGAACTAGAAATGAGTAAACATAACCAAATGTGGATTTTCTATCATCCACTAAACTAGCTGAATCAAAATCCATGTAACTAGCAAGCTCAAATTTATCATTGGAAGAATGATGAATGCCAAAATTATCTATACCACTAACATACCATAATATTTTGTTTACATCACACAAATGAAACTAATGTGGATCCTACATGAATAGAAAGGTGAATCTAACAACATACATAATATCAAGTCTAGTTGTTGTGAGATACATAAGGCTCCCAACCAAACTTCTATAAAAAGTAGCATCCACTTTGGAACTTTTATCTTCCTTGGTTAACTTCTCACTGAGGGTTACAAGGGGTTGCAATTGTAGTGTATGCCATCATTCTAAACCTCTTCAATAAATTACCCGGGTAAAAGCACAAAGTCAAGCCACACTTTCAAATGTAACTTATCAGTACAACTAATTTAAGTATTTCTAACTAAAAATAAATTTTGGTCAAACATATGATCTAGAAGATTCATTCTATTTAAGTTAGATACTTCCACAACTTTTTCAACTAAAATTGTTGGCTAAAAAATATATGGAGCACCACTTTGAGTCAATTTACCTAAAATATAAAAATTATTTTGAAAACTTTAAGTTTCAACAACTCGCTAATGTAAATAACATTTTTAAAATATAAAAACACTCTTTGTAGATCCATATAGTTTTCAAAAATATATTTATTTTAATAGTTTAATTATTTTGATATTTTATTTTTTATTTTTACTAAAAGTAGGTTATCAACACAAAATATTAGGTTGATTACTATTCCAAAGAAAAATACTAAACTTATTTAAAAAAATTGAAAAAAATATGATGCATTAGATAAAAGAATCTATTTTAAGATGGTATAAAAAAAAATTATTTTAGATAAATATTTAATATGACAGTTGATGTCCAATGAAAATAGTTATTTTTTGATTCACGCACATTTTAATATTTATTGAAAAATATATATCTCAAAATTGGAAAATATATATCCATGCACTAAAGTTTCAAGTTATAAGTACACACAAAAATTGAAAGAAAAATAATAATTTTTACTATAAAAAGTTTGACGTCCTATGCAACTTCATTTTTCAGCATTTTATCAGCAACTAAATTATAGTGTTAATTTATTAAAAACTAGTTTAAAAAAAAATTAATTTTTAAAAAAAAAAATACAAACATAAAATATACTAAAACATACATATTTTACTAATTTACATCATTTCAAAATTCAAACATATATGCTAATTTTAGTGATTCAAGCTTAAAATTGATTAGTGTTGGTCGCTTCTTTATAAAGTGTGACACAACTTTGTGTTTACCCAATTACATGCTTAGTTTGAGAAATAAATATGTTACTTTAGATTGTTTTTGCACCACCACAACCATAAAAAAATGCACGAGTCCCAAATCTAACATTTCAAATTCTTGTTTCATTTCTTCTTGAAATTTCTTCATTAAGGTTATGATATTACCCGCATAAATTTGATCATAAATGTAAAGGAAAATAATGAGAATGTCACTAAAAAAATGTTGAATATATAAGGTTGTTTCAGAGGGAATTTGGTTGAATCCTTTCTTCAAGAAATAGCTATCAATCCTTGCATACCAAGCACGAGGAGCATGCTTCAACCCATAGAGAGTTTTTTCAACTTGTGAACTAAGTACATTCTTTTCTTGGAGTTTCACAATCCATAAGTTGTTCCACATATAATTCCTCATCAATATACCTATTCAAGAAGGTTGATTTTACATCCATGTGATATACTACCTAGTTGTATTATGCAACAAGAGCCAATACAATCTTGATTGTATCAAATCTTGCAACTAGAGTGAAAATCTCTTAATAATCTACTCGAGGAATTTGTGAAAATCCATTGGCAACTAATCTTTCCTTCTTTCTTTTCATAGAAAAATTGACATGGTATTTCATCTTATAACTCCATTTGAAAGCAATCACTTGTTTTTTTAGGAAGTTGCAATAATTTCCATGTATTATTTTTATCAATTGCATGGATCTCTTCATTTACAACATCAATCCATATTGTTTCTTTCATGAATTATTCATATAGAGAAGGTTCAACTTGAATTATATTAAGCAATGAAAATTTTCCAACTAGATTTACATTAGAAATCCTCAAATAAATTTTATTTAAACTTTGTACCTTCCTTGAAGAGCTTGGACATGATGTTGGACTTGAACTATCACCTAAAGAAGAACTTGATGAGCCTAGACTTGATGTCAAACTTGAAATATCATCTAAAGAATAAATTGGTGAACTTGAGCTTGAAATTTTACTTGAGCTTGTGAAGAGATAAGGAATTTGATCATCTTCAATACCCATTATTAGTGGTGTAGTTCATTGAACTCCTTTTTTCCATTGCCATACTCCACCTTCATAAAATGTAACATCTTGAGTAATAGTCTATTGCTTTGTGTCAGGATTATATAATTTATATCATTTTGTTGAATCAGAATATCCCATTAAGATGCAATGTTTGGATATTGCATCCAAGTTTATTTGCTTCTAAATTGAAACATGAACATATTCTGGACAACTAAATATATGCAAGTGAGCTAGTGAAGGCTTATGGCCACTCCAAGCATCCTTTCAAGTGATATTCCAAAGGAATTTTGTTGGTCTTCAATTCAGAATATAAACTATTGTTTCTACTACTACTCCCCAATAACAATTTAGAAGATTTTTGGACTATAACATACTTTGTGACATTTCTATAATGATATGCTTCTTCCTTTCTACACAATACCATTTTTCTAGGGGGTATAACCTATACTAAGTTACCTTTTGCTAGCATGAGTGTTACAATAATCAAAAAAATCTTTGGAAGTGAATTCTCCCCCTTTATCTGTTCTGGGTATTTTCAGATAATGCCCACTTTTCTTTTCTACCATAGCCTTAAAGTGCTTGAAGAATTCATATGCCTCAAATTTTTTCCTAAGAAAATAAACCCATGTAAGCACAAATGTCATCATTCACAAGCTCTAGAGAATATTTTACCCTCCATGATTTGTTCATTAAAAAATTATCTTGTTGCAACTTGCAAAGTGCACAATTGAACAAACTTCTTCTTTTTCTTGAATTGTAGGAAGCCATTTTACCATGTTCTTCTTGTGAAGCAAACATAATCCTTGAAAATTAAAATGACCATAATGTTGGTGTCATAACCAAGAATCATCTGTGGTTTCCTTGAGGCATGCATCTTAGTAGGAACCAATGTGAGAGGAAATAATTTATTCTCTATCATACATGACTTTGCTACATTATCTTTAATTATGGAAAGGGTCGTAGATTGGCTAGAGGCAATTTGAGGCTACCTAAAGATATCAAGAATGAAACATTATTTATGTTGTAGGCATCAACATTGTGTAGGTCACTCGATGCAACCAAACATTAATCAAGTTTGTTATTACATCACCAATTGGGCCTCATAAGACAAAAAGATTTAAAAACCTTGGCGAGTAAAAATATAGTAATAAGTAAGTCGTTTAGATTGATTTATTTCGTCTAGTCTCTCTCAATAATATTTTTCCAAAAAGAAAAGCATGCACTTTTTTCTGTAGGAACTCCTCGTGGATGTGAGATATTGAAAGTGATTCATAATTATGTGTTTATTCTTGTTGATGTTTACCCAATTTGTAACTCTAATGCTTATGTCTCTTTCAATAATGGTTATTGTAGGCATTCTTGTGTATATTTTATTAGGAACAATTTTCTATGTTTCCAAATGTTTGAGGAATTTATGGAACTAGATTGGTAAAAGAAATCAAAATTTCCATGTTAGATAATGATGGGATGTTTTCATTTAACGATTTCAAGGAATTTTGCAAGATCACTAGTATTGTTAGATAAAAGAAAAAAACTTACACACCAAAACAAAGTGGAACAACTAAAGGGTTTATTCAAACCATGCTAGACAAAGCTAGAATCCTATAAGGTGGTGTTCTAGGATAAGAGTTTTGGGCAAAGGTAAGTAATGTGATGTGTTACTTGAAAAATAGATCCCCCACTTCTATACATGAAAATAAAATTTTGTATGAGATATATATAGGTAATAAGTCTAGTGCAACAAACTTGAGGCTTTTTGTTTCCAAGACATTTAATCACATGTTGTTGGATAGTCTAAAAAAAAATCAAGGGCAGAAAGGATACATTCAATGGATACAGTGAAAATGTAAAGAGTTGCAATATTTGGAATTTTGTGACTCTAAAGGTTTTCTATTTGAAGGATGTTATATTCAGGCTACATAGAGATTGTTCCAAGGAAGAAGAATTAAATGTGAATGAGAGATAAAGGATACATTTTGAGTATAAATTAGAGCACTTGAAGAGGCATAGATTTAAATGAACAAACAACAATATGAATTGAGAGGATGTAAGTACACTAGAAATAAGTTTTAAAGAAGAATAGAATGTGAATGCAAAAGTATCTCCCTTGGCAACCATGAGAAGATCTAGCCTATAAGGAAAAATAAATTATATTACATGCATAATGCATTAGATTTTTGGCATTTTTTTTTCTTTCACTTGTTTTAACAATGAAGCAAATTATGTAGGAGATCATCTATCTTATGAGGAAAATAAATGATGGAGAGATGCAAGAAAGAGGAGATGGTTGCATTGTAGCACTTTAACAATAGACTTTAAAGACATAGTTATTAGGAAAGTGATATTGCTATCATGAGAAAATAGACTTGAATAAAATATTTTCTCTTCCAATATAATGTTTTTATATAAAATAAAAAAAATTGAAACAAAATTCTTATATGAATCTAATTAACTATAATAATAATAAAAAATTCTATTTCCTTTACACAAACAAATTTTCATGTTTATTAAACAAGTTATTCTCACAATCAAATTACATATGACTAGCAAAATTAATTAATCTTTTAGCCATGTCAACATCATCATGTCAACATGGTGGAGGCCATCCATATCGCACCATCTCAAACAATGAACGATTGACCGATTATATGTGTGCCGACTTAGAAATCCGTATTGACATTTCCTTTTCGACGTTTTTATTCATATGGAATTCAAAAGTCTCACACGAAACATAAAATAATCGAATACCTAATCAACATGAAGAATATATCAATGGTTATTAAAATATTCAAATTTAAAAATCGTGTAAAGGGCTTGTCGTTAACGAAGATGACAAATTTAGTGTTCCCTTCCCCTAGGGTTAAATTTTCAATATTGTAATGGCTTTCAGTAATTATATTTATGTCGAAGGCGTTCCATTATGTGGAGTGAGCGACCTATTTTTTCAGATCTACGGTTGTTGTAGCTTCTTATCAATGCATAACAATTGAACGGATCTTGTCCGTTCATCACTTTTCATTGTTTTTGCTGTTTTTCTGTCAATTTTTGCCATTGGTTTTTAAAGACCTCCTTCTCTAATTCATAAAGTTTCCTAACATTTTTCATTCACTCATGCTTTTCATGGTTTTCACCGTTTCACAGTTTCACTGAGTTTTACCATTTTAACTGCTTTCCCATTATCACCACTTTTTATATTTTAGTTAGTATTCTATTTATAATTTATATTTACTTTTATAATTTATTGATTAAAGTTATTGTTTATATATTTTTATTTATTTTATACTTTTATAATTAGTTTATTTTTATAAAAATAATATATATAATTTATATTTGATAATATTATAATTTTATTAATTGTATATGTTTATTAGGTTATTGATTTTATAATTTTATTAGTTTTTTTTTATTTTATTCATTTTCTTATATTTTTATTCAAATTTCATATATATTTATATTTTTCTTATTTTATTAGTTTATTAGTTTTCAAAATTTATGATTTTGACATTTATAAATTTAACAAAAAATTTAAAAAATTATGTTATTTTCTTCCAATAAAAAATATTATTTCACAAAAAAAAGAGTGAAAACCACTCTATTGGAAAGCATAGAAATCTTTGTTACAAGATTGGTTAAATATTTTCATAGATTCTCATACAGAACAAGAATCTAAAGGAAGCTTAATGCATTAAGTTTGATGATTTGATCATATTTTTCTCATTGCCTTGTTATCCTATCTAAGAGATAAATCTCATGTTTTCTCCTATTTCAAAAAGTCAAACTATATTTGACCCTTTATTTTTTCCAAGAGCTTTTCTCCAAGAGACTTCTCATGTCATACATTGTTGGAGATGGCTCATCGTGTGAAAGAATTATACAAGTACCAAAAGCCCCTCTACTTCAATAAAGAAGGGGTCAAGAGATTTTAAAGGTATCATGAATTATGAATAATCAATTGCAAATTGAGATCTTTTCAAAGAAAACCAAATTATTGCTTCAAGCATTGAAAAGTCAAAATCTAGAGTGGGCTTTACCCCATGCCAATAGTGTTTAATACAACCAAACAAAACTAGAGGCCTCATTCTCAATGTGGACAACCTTGATGATGTTCTAAGAGAAGAGAAAATAATTTGTACCAAAAACCAACTATACCATCCCCTATATCATTTTTTCTTAGTACATGTTTAAGAGTTGCACCTATGAAAGTACATGTTTTACCAAGATTCAACTTGAGGAGACCAAGCAACAAAATGTTTTCTTGTTATTCAATGTTGATGCTTATAATATTTGAAGTTCCTTTTTACAATCTTGGGCTAGGTTGTTTGTAATAAGATTGTTGGTAATATTTATGAGAAGATGTCACAAACAAGTCAAGTTGATCTCTCCCCTTTTATCTCTAGAAATGCCTTCCTCTCTCTATCCATCTCTCTCTCCATCTCTCTTCCTAGACCTCTATACCTATATCTCTTTTCCTTTCTATCTCTATCTCTCCATATTTCTTCTTCCATCTCTCCCTCTATCTCTACCTTTTTATCTCTCTATCTCTCTCTACCTCTATATTTCTTCCACTCTCTCTACATATATCACTTCCTATATCTCTATCTTTATCTTTCTATCTTTCACTCTCCCCCTCTCTCCCCCTCTATATATTTATCTTTCTCTCTCCTCTCTATATCCCTCTCCTATATCTCTATCTCTATCTCCTTCCCCCTCTATCTATCCCTCTTTTTATCCATATCTCTCCCCCTCTCTCCCTCTTATGAGCCTATAATGGAACCTAATTATCTTCCTATTCAAAGATTTTCTTTTAGTCATGCATCCCTAATTATCTTCTTATTTGACCTTTCGTACCTCTTAGGCGTAACCATTGCACACCTAGGTGCAATTGCTAGTAATATAATGCTAATAAGCAGCAGTTTGAGTTAAGACGATAGAAATGCAGTCGCGTCTGTTGGATACTTATAGGAGAGATTCACTTTGAGAGAATATAAGTGTAGCGCTAAATTCTAAATTGCATATCAAAGCAAGCAGCGAAGCCAACAAGAATCCACATGGCTAAGGCAAGAGAAGCGCTTTTGTCAGTGGTCGTGTTGCTGTTTTATGGTGGGTGCCAGGTTGTTTATGGAGAATTCGATTACAGAGATGCTTTATCTAAGTCTATCCTCTTTCTAGAGGCTCAACGATCCGGTAAACTCCCACAATCTCAACGAGTAAAGTGGAGAGGAGATTCTGGCCTCACAGATGGGCATTTGCAAAACGTAAGAAGAAGCAGAAATAGAAGTGGATCCTTATTGAATTATTAGCAATATGGTAATCATCATATAACTCTCGACACCTTAAAAATGTCATGTGCAGGTTGATCTAGTTGGGGGTTACTACGATGCAGGCGATAATGTGAAATACGGGCTTCCCATGGCATTCACTATCACCACACTCGCTTGGGGAACACTCGATTATGAGAAAGAGTTGAAAGCTGCAGGAGAAATTCAGAATGCAATGGACGCTATTAGATGGGGCACTGACTACTTTCTCAAGGCTAGTGCAACTCGAAATCAGTTATGGGTTCAGGTACAATGTGTATCTAAGATGCTCAGCATTCATTAGGCCAGCAAAAAAAACATATGAACTAATGAGGCTGATGTATAAAACAGGTCGGAGATCCCGTGCCAGACCATCATTGCTGGGAGCGTCCAGAAGATATGGACACTCCTCGAACTCTTTATAAGATTGATAAATACACCCCTGGATCAGAAATTGCGGCAGAAACGGCCGCAGCCTTGGCTGCCTCTTCCAATGTTTTCAGAGTCATCGACCCTCGTTATTCATACCTTCTCCTCCAACGTTCTGAATCGGTATGTTTGGGTGTTCAAATCCAACTCGGATATTGCACGTTAAATAGAAAGCCTAAGCTGTTAACTAACACTATAAAATCAACAAGTTTCTCCCAATTCGAGGCCACCTAAATTTCTAATTTTAGAGAAAATCTTATACACCTTCTAATAAATTGTCAATGGTCAGTCAACAAAGCTTATTTCTAACTGGCCACTTATGTTTCCCTTCAGCTCTTTAGTTTTGCCGATCGATACAAGGGCACCTATACAGGAGAGTGCCCCTTTTATTGTTCTTTTTCAGGCTACAATGTAAGTGGAAGCAGAATTTGGTTTTCTTTAAACATTGATTTTCTTTTAACATATTCACTAGACGCTCGAGATTTAACTAGTAGAGGATGATTTCATCTCTTCACAGGACGAGCTTCTCTGGGCTGCATCATGGCTGTATCGAGCTACCAAATCCCCATATTATTCCAAGTACATTAATGAACACAATGGTCTAAATGCATATGTGAACGAATTCAGCTGGGAGCTCAAATATGCTGGAATCCATGTGCTCCTAACAGACGTAAGCATAGATTGGTGCAATGTTTCAAATAAAATATAAACATACTCTAGCTTAAAACTAACTTATGCTCTTCACCAACCGTTTCGATCTATCAGTTATATTTCCAAGGGGAAGCTCAATTCTCAGCCTACAGAAATCATGCAGAAAGTTTTGTGTGTTCACTTCTTCTAGGCAGTCCCATTCGTTCTGTTTATAGCACTCCAGGTTAGCTCTCTGTCTAGCAATCCTTCCTTTTCTAGAGACAACCATCAAAATTCTCGGAGTGATGTATAATTCTTTTGTTATTCCTCCTTTTCGAATCACAACCCTCAAAATTCTCTTTGATATCCATAATTCTTAAATTGTTATAGGAGGTTTGCTGTATGTAAGAGAGGGCGCCAACACTCAATATGTTACCAGTGCTTCCTTTTTGCTAGCAAGATATAGTGATTTACTGTCAGAAAAGAACCAAACGTTTTCATGCGGCAACAGTCTCTTTAAAGCCAGCGACGTTATGAGCTTTGCAAAGCTACAGGTAAGCAGACGTTATGTATTTGTTTATCGGGCCATACAGGCTTCGGAATATAACGAATCCTTATCATACCCTTTGCAGATTGATTACTTATTAGGAAGGAATCCATTGGGCATTTCATATATGGTGGGATACGGTTCCAAATATCCAAGGCAACCACATCACAGAGGAGCATCTGTAGTTTCCATTCATGAACAACCAGGGAAGATCAAATGCATTGAAGGTTTCATGAACTGGTTTCACAAAGATTCATCCAATCCAAACAAACTAATCGGGGCAATAGTGGGTGGACCTGATAAATATGACCGCTTTGTGGACGTCAGGACCAGATCTAGCATGCTTGAACCTGCAACATACATAAATTCTCCTCTGGTCGGCGTTCTTGCGAAATTGTACTCAATGACATGCAAAACTAACAGGCAGTGTTGATTTGACGCAATACCATTACAAAGACTTTGACTCAGTCAAGAAATATTTCCATCAATCATTGTAAATGACAAATTATGCTGCACTGAGAATATTCACAACTTCAGAAACATAGTGGGTGGTTATATTAGAAAAGTCACCCGGAGAAGAAACAAATCATTAAATTTAACACAACAAAAGTTATTATTTCCAGTGAGGGCTTTAAAGCTGAACAAGGCTCTGCGTTAAAAAATATGTAAATGTAAACTTAAAAAATATATATTTGTTGTATGGTTGTGGGGCCAAATAAACTATAAAATGATTATAACTTCTAAAGTTCAAAGAAATTATTGTACGTTTTTAGAGCTGAAAAACTAATAATTTAAAGTTTCAAAATTTAAATATTACATATATATGTGTTGTGCATTTTTAATTTGATATATATTAATTTGATGAAGATTAATTTGGTGGAATCAAATTTGAATTATATATATATATATATCAATTATATAATAGTAGCAAGGGTTGAAGTGTAATGAAATGAGTCTATAAATAATTACTTTTGATCTTAAATTTGACAACCATTTACATGTTTAAATATTAATATTTATAGATAAACATAATATTTCTACAATAAATTGCATGAAAATGTAAAGGGCTAAATTTAAAGGTTAGCCAATCTTTTGAAAAACTTATGAATCTAAAATTGAAAATATTTAGATTTTTTAATTTAAGGTATTTTTATTTATTAATTATAATTGAAAATTTGATGGACACAAGTTGCGTGAAGATATAAACATAAACAAGTCTCCCTTCTCATGGTACTAGAGGGCGTGTCATGCCAGCATCACTAGTCATGTGAAAATAGTTTACCAGGTTCACTGTAGTTAATAGGGAGACTACTTGATTTCTGCAATCTTAAAAAATATATATATAAGCAACAAAAAATATATGTCCATATAAAATAGCTTCAAATATTTTCTAAACATTTTTTGGATGGATGCATTTAAAATATTTATACTAGATTATTTTTTAATATTTAGAAAAATTAAAAAACATGAAAAATATTTTATAAGATATTATAATAAATTACTCTCTATTTTCAAAATTAAAATAAATTAAAAATTACTAATGTTTTAGCTTTTTTTTATTTTAATATTTTTTATACTTCAAATTGTATAAAATCAAGTTTATAGATTTGATGTTGTGTGTGTGAAATGTGGGAGAGTTAGCAAATCAATACTAAAGCACACAAGCATTAATGAAACATATTATATTAAAGATTTGAATCATAAACTAATCAAATGAAAGAAAAACAAATCTTTAGAAATGTTTCATTGTTCTCTATTCTCAAGGATTTATTAAACCATATTGGCTCTCAGATTTTTTATGTGCACTATGGTTGTTAAAATGATTACTTGAGAAACGAAATGCTATATAGAATGCAAGAATCTAAGTCCTAGACGAAACTATGTGATTAAAGCCATGATGCTATGATATTAATGTTGTTATGATAAAATGGAGATTATGCTAAGATTATGATGTTAAATGCTATGATAAGAATGCCTGAAAGCTAAGATAATAACTAAAATGCAACTTTAACTAAGACATGATTCCAAGTTAGAATGATAAACAAATCTAAATGCTAAATGCTCCAACTATGAATGCTCCAAATTGCTCAAATGTTATTCCTACATAATAAACTTGCTAAGAGATGTGATTGATTGATGAAATGCTATAGCAAGGGGTTGTATTTATAGGATTTTCAAGGCATCTTGTGATGTGGCAGTAATCAATGGTCAGGATTCAAGCATGAGAGATGAACGGTGGAGATGGAAGAATCTTGGAGGATGTTCCCTTGACCAAAGAAAACATGCCAAGTGTGTGGGAGAATAAAATGTGTGAAAAGACCAAGTGTGTGGGAGAATAAAATGTGTGAAAAGGCCAACTGTCCAACATGTGCCTAAATTCTTAAGAATTTAAATATTAGACATATTTAAATTCATGTGACACTTGATGAGGTGGCAAGAGGAAAAGTTGTAGACATGTGCTTAAATTAAAAATTTGAGATTTTGAATTTAATGAAAAGATTATTAATTAAATAAAAAAACTATTTGAATTTATTTATTTAATTAAAATAGAGGAATGTGGTTTTACATTGAAGAATTAGAAGAGTGAACTATATAAAAAAATCTATCATTTATTTATAAGTAGATGAAACAAAAGATTTTTTAATTAAATAACTGGTATTTAATTAATTGATTGTCTTGACCGATTTTAGGTGTATACAGATCTTAAATTATATAGATTAAAATTTCACATTTCTAATTCTTTATCTTATTTAACCACTTATGGACCTTGTAATGGTAATAAAAATAACTTTTTGATAAAGTTTAAAAAATATTATCAATAATAATTCTGATTTCATTTTTCAAAATTATAGGATGCTTTGTTTTTGGTATTCTTGAGAAAACATGTTATGCGACCTTGGTTGTATGTCCTAGATAATTTTTAAATGAACATAATTAGATGAAATAAGAGAAGTATAGTCATTTAAATGGTTTGTGTAAGAAAAGAAATCTACTTAATTA
Source organism: Sequoia sempervirens (assembly GCA_007258455.2). Taxonomy (NCBI): domain Eukaryota; kingdom Viridiplantae; phylum Streptophyta; class Pinopsida; order Cupressales; family Cupressaceae; genus Sequoia; species Sequoia sempervirens. The sequence continues at coordinate 7,781 of VDFB02160541.1, read as the reverse complement.
AACATTATTGTGTTCATATATATATTTATATAAACATTCAAATATTTTTACATTATATTCACCATAACTCAAAAATTTCATTAAATATTCTAGCTTTTATTTTAAAAAATTACCATGTGACATATTGATATTTATTTAGGCGATGGCATGTACATTATAAGTTACATAAAATATAACATCCACGTAGAGATCATAGTAAGAATGACACCAATATAGGAGAAGTATCACGGATAATCTTTTATAGTTGTATTAGTAGTCTCATATTTTGATTAGGATAATTATTTAATTTATTTATTTACATCCATCAAATAACTTTAATACAAAATTTGAGATAATTATTATAATTCCATTTTTTATAAATCTAAAAATAAAAATTGTGTGATTGTATGTCAAGATGAAAAAAAATCATCATGGGATCCTTTGCTATTCAATTTAGGTTCACATTAAAAAAAAATCATAGAAAAAGATTGGGGATATGATAAGTAATAAAACCTTTTGTTTAAAACAAGATCCATTTTAATCATCCCACAAAATAAAAAAAATTATATTGATATATTACAATATGTTTATGAAATTGAACTTTTTGAAATTTTTATAGAGTTTTACATAAAACATAGTTCACAAAATCCTAGATGAAACTTTTCTTAAAGAATCTTCTTCCTCTCCTCCCTATAAATGCCTCACAAATTTCCTATGTTACAATTATGTTGTGAATACAATATCCATTCACCAAACAAAATCTTATAATAGAATTTTGTAAACCCAATAAGGCTCCCTTAAATATAGAGATTGGATGCATTTTATTTGTATATAAAGTTGGTTACAACCTTTCTAAAATAGTGTGTGATACTTAATCAATAAATTAATAATTCACTTTCATATAATATGGCAAAACCATATTAATTTGATAAGGTTAAAACTTAAATTAGTTAAGATTCTATATAAACATTATTCAGAACAACTAACGTTAAATTTGACCTCTTAATAAACATTATATTTTGATAAACTTGTATTTATACTTTTATTAAATATATTTGTAGCACACACTAGAGAAATATAAATAATTTTAAGTAAAAATATAATCTAAAATACCTTTTTAAAGAAAAATAGTTGATTCTAAAATTTATTCCAAATTTCATCAAAATGCTTTATATCTAAACTTCGCAATCATATAAAATAATTGAAATGACTAAACTAAATAGATTTTAATTATAAAATAGAATAAAATCTTTTTATGTAAATTTGAAAAATGATACTACCTTGCAATCCATTTATATAAGGAACACATTATTTGACTCTAATATACAACATACCTACCTTAACCTTTGTACCTTAACCCTTATAAAATTCAAAGAACCGAAATTTTTCACTACTGAACCAGCTAAAATGTAGAGATCTAATTTAAATGATAATCAAAGCAATTCCTCTCAAAAATATTATAGAATACAAAACTTAAATTATGTGGTCAAATCTCGAAAAGGAGAACAGAACAAAACACTCAAAACATTATATTTGACCGTTTCTCTTGTGGATCTTATGTTCAATGCAAAATTGTAACGGTACGGCATTCACCTTCAGTCTTCTAGAGAGAAAAGGACAGAACGTTGACAAGACCGCAACATTCACACCCAACGCGTAATTGAAATAGTTTTTTATTTCGACACGGGCAATTCTAAAATGCTTGACCCTTTCAAAGCCGATTCGGTAGGCAAATTCACCACTTATTCCCAATAAACTATGGGAGCGGATTTTTATTGACCATGACCTGGTCAAGCCTGATAACTTACTATATCTGTTGTGTCTTAAATCTTTTTACATCGGCACATAATGCGAGGCTAAACATGGCCTGAATTCCCATCTCCCTCTCTCGTTCATTCTTATTTCTGCTTCGGCTTTTTGTGGCTCAGGCAGGAACCGTTAATTGTACTTTTCCTCCTAAAGACAATATAACGTTGTACAATAATACAGACGCTTATTTTGATGTCAACAATACAGCTCACCAAAATCAACGCGGTTCTACCCTGCAATTAAGCTATGGCTGGGCCACCTGCTCTCGCTCGATTCCTATGTGGGACAACTCTTCTGGGGCTCTTGCAAATTTCACTTCGCATTTCGGTTCCTCATTGGTAAAGGTAGTACCAGTTCGGGTGGGGATGGAATCAGATTCTTCATGGCTCTCTTCGACGCTCATGAACGGTACGGGCCAATGGCTGGCCTCTTTAACCAAACAATCGACCAAAATTCATCAAATCAGATAGTTGCTTTTGAGTTCGACACATACAAGAACGATTACGACCTGGATGAGAACCACGTGGGAATCGACGTCAATTCAATTACTTCTCAGGTCTCCTGCATGTGACATAAAAATGAGGGAAGCGGCAACAAAGGAGAAGAAGAGGAGGGCAGAAGGAGCATGCCAGAGCTCATCCATTATCTAGATTGCGGGCTGTTAGACAACACATGGAATTGGTTAATGCCTTACTGCAACGGCGTAGTTTTAGATGCCATGAATTGTATCTCATATATTCAATCCGTCGGAAAAATCGGGCAGATTCCATGGAGACATAACGACGAAAAGATTCATGGTTGAGATACTCTCAATTAGTTTCCACGGATGGGCAATTAAGTATTCTAATGATTGGACAAATAGATATAGACAATAACTATAACTAGCGCTTGCACCTCAACAAGGTGATGGTTACGCCGATAGAAGGTTATATATGGCAATGGTTGGATGGCGGAGAGGGGAAAATCACATGGGAAAAGTGCAAATAGTTTATTTTGAAGACCTTGTATGCGTTACAAAAGTCAAGTTGGTGAGGGGGTGCGAGTAGGGGTAAGTATGAACATAGGGAACTTAATTTGAAGCGATATGATATGGAAAATGGGTGAACAACATGATCTATTATGTACAATTGGGGAAGGCCTCCAACATTTAAGGTCGATTGGACCAAGTACAGTTGTTGGTAGTCAATGATATAGGAAAATTGTTTTATGACAAGTAAAAATATTTTTGAATAATTTTGTACAGAAACTATTTCAAGGGATACCAAAACCGCAAACGGAAGGGGTCGGCTATGAACAATACAATTGTTGGTGGTTGACAGTGCGGGGCTATGCTATATGGAATTTGTGTTCAAGGGCTGCATAGGAAAAGCAAGGGAATGGTTAGATGCAATCATAATTTGTTGACATATACAATGATTGCTACATATTTGAACCATTGCTTTTGCTTACTAATGCATTGAGAGGTGTGAAAGAGTAGTGGTCTTTTGGGATGGAAGCGGCATCTTCACAGAGGGTAACCCTTGAGTCAGGAAAAAGAAAAATTTCCAACCCGCTATTAAGCTTGTTATAGAGTCTATTAACAGGTCGGATCGATCCTCCAGAGAATGTGTATGTAGCTCATGTGATGATTTTATTGCAATGGATGTGAGCTGCTTCATTGAAGCACGTCACACGTGTCTCATTTCTTGCACAATCTATGATATCGAAGGTAAAGAGGTGGCCACTTCCTTTCTTCATGTTATAGCTATGTATTTTAGACTTCACAACTACACGACCTTTGATGGTCCACCTTGGCTGGAACGGGTTCAATTTTTTGATAGGTGTGATTGTCAATGGGGCTTCTTTCGCTAGAGATGGATTGCACATGATCAGATATGTCCAACCTATATCAATTGTTGTGTGTATATCTAGAGCCAAAGCTTAAGATAGCTATGACTTGGACATGAGGTTCCAAGGCCATATTTCCTTCAGGCATCAATCTAATTGCATTTGGATTCAATAAGCTTTCCATGGTGTGAGTCAATGAAAGAATCCTACAAAAGTGTATTGGATGTAAGGCATTGTGCAAAGAAGTCAAAAAAACAACCTTTCCATCAAACAATAGCAACTAATTGCTAGATATGGTCAAGTAGGCGAAAGATGAGCCCAACAACAAAATTCAGATGGGTGCAAGGAGCACCACGCCTATAATAATTAATTTTTGCACACTTTCTATTACCATCTACCCCATTTTGTGGAGTGAGCAAAGGAAAAATAGATACTCTCTATGCAATTCATTATCAGCTAAACTCATTTTTTGAAAATCATGTATGTGACATATATATATAGTTTTGGATTGTAATAGCTCAAACATGCATGTGTGTACTTGAGTTAAAATAGATGTAAGATACATGAAGTCAAGCATACACAAAATTCACACTTAGAAACATCGAGTCAACTATCATATTGTTTGATGTATCTTTACAATGGAAAGTACCAAAGGACAAAGCAGTAGATAGGGGGAAGGAGCTGCACATTTTTCCCACCATAGTATATCTTCTGAAAAAGCATACAAGGTTTAACTATTTGGTGCACTAGCAAAAAAAAAGGGGTCAGATGATTAGCAATCGGTGTTTATGTTCTACATCAAGAGGGAAGCCACGTTCCCCACCTTAAAAAAAATCATAAGTTGATGTCTCAATTCTATATCAAAAGGGAAACCATTTTCCAAAACATGACAAAAAATAGGTAGCTATATTACGCAAGCTATTTACAATCTATTGTATGTCCACTAGGAGTTTCAGAAAAGCTTCCTTAATCCTAGTAGCATTTCCCATGCCATACAATGCATCATGTTCTAATGCTTGGAGGGAGTCACAGTATGCATCCAAAACAAGAAATGTTGTATAGAATTTTTGGACTAACTATTGCACCAGCTCGACGTCGTCGTTTTGCACATGAAATGCTTCATCTCTGTGAGGATTACAATGTTGCTTTGGTGCACACCAGACCAATCAACAGAGAAAGAGCCTAATGGCGAGGGAGGAGGAGCATTGGCCTTTGATCCTGTAATGTCTCCCTCAGATGAGCTGCTAGAGATGGTGATAATGTATGTAGGCGGTTGCAAGTTTTCCATTACCTAGGGAGTTCCATAATAGGAACACATCTAATTATTTGATAACAAAGAAAGCTACATTTGTATGATTCATAAATAGACAATTGGAAATGGCATGGACTTAAAAAATGTAAAAGAGAGCTTCAAGAGGGTATGGGTGCTCTAGACGGAGGGATTGCTCCAAAGGAAACACAATAAGCCAAACTATACCTACAATTAATAAATAGATGTCTTTTACTCCAATTTTAGTTATACATGCAACCCTTATTTTTTATTAAATATACATGTTATGAATATGTGAACAAATGGTCTAAGTTTAAAATATATCATTTAGCAACCATTTAAGCATTTATTATTATTTACAACCACTTGACACTTGACACTTATAAATGATATTATAAACTCGATAACCTTATAACCACTTGACACTTGCAAAGTACTACTCATATTTGTTACAACTAAGCCTATACTGATACCCTTAATATTACAAAACAATAATTGTTGATGCAACGTTCAAGACTAAACTCGAAAGATGGGATAAATGTTATTGTTTTATCTATTGATTATAAATTGAATTCATTTATCTCTTTTTATGACTATATATACTCTATATGAAATAATATATGAAATAATATAAAATTAAATAAATTATCCTCTATGAACATCTTTTAATAATTTTTTATAGAATCTATTTCACCTAAAGGAAAAGGCCTAAAATAAAACATATAATATTTATTTAATTATTTTATATCAATACAAAGATTTTGAATATAATAATAAATTAAATTTTCTTATCTACAATTATATTTTTGAAGGTAAATAAAGGAAAATGTCCCATTAATAATCAACCCTTTGTTTATATTTACTTCCTATTTAATGAAATAAAAATAATAATTCATCTCTTTTTAATTTCTCATGAATTAATAATTCCCTGCTTACTTTTTAAAGCCAGTTCACTTTTCAAAGCCACTTTTTCTCTATAAAGATTATGAAGAAAGGAAAAAGAAAGGCCTATATTAAAGGCACATATGGTCTTAAACTAAAAATTTAATAATCTTACTTGGGTTTTTTTTTCATTACATCTCACATACTTTCCTCCATAAGGGCCATGTTTTATTTCTTAGAATTTGGAATCTTCCCTTCATAGATAGAAACAAGTGGGAAATAGTTGAGTTGGATCATTGTAAGAATAATATCTTCATTTCCTATGATATCATCTTCGCCCCAAAAGGTGAGACATGAGTTTATGCTTGGTAAAAACTCTTAGAGATAGAAGGTGCTAATTACGTGTTCAATTCCACCATTTCAGGGAATTCATATGACATTGTTGGGCCGATTTGAGATGCCTAGAAGGACCACCATATGCATTTAATGTAATTGTTAGAGATTAGCCTAGAAGTATGAAATACAAAGAGTTTCACATAAGAGGTAATTTAAAATTATAATGATAATAAATATCTCTTACAACCTAATATATTATATTTTCTAGCCTAAAAACCTAAAATAAATTTTAAAATTATTCTTCCCAAAAGGGGTCAATAGAGCCCATCCCAGTTAATGAACAAATGCCCGGCATTTAGAAATGATGATTCCCAGCCATTAAGGAATCTTTAAACATGAATAATTCGTGGAGTTGCCTAAAACTAAGTTAGGATCTAAGAGTAACGTTTTATCTATCATTTTTTTACCTCATTACTAACCGTCCCTTATCCATAGAAGAGCTGTATTTACTTACCTCTAAAACTAACTTTGTTCATTTATCTAATTTTTTTTTATTGTTTTGCCTGAGTACTGGCCATTTGTAAATGTGTTGTGGCTGGCAAGTGGGAAGTTGATAATGTAGCGGAAATTCATAGTAACTTTTATTAAAATTAAAATACATTAATAACAATGGATTGAAAAAAAAGAACTATAACTACCTGTATGAGAATATTGGTAGCACTATTCGTATAGTTTGCTAAATTTAACAACACTTACAAAATAGTAAGTCTTAATAATGGCATCGAAAAAGAATTCTGGATGGTAAAAAAACAATAAGTAACAATGATTTGAATTAGTGATAGGAAAGAATCAAGAAAAAAAAATTAAACAATGAACTATCTAGTTAGTTTGTTCTTTACTATCAACCATAATTTTGTAGTGAAAGCAGAAAGATGGTATTAAAGCTACATAGAGTATTTGATTCTAGTTAAATTAATCAAGGAGGAATGAAATAAAAACATTGACCTCGAGCATACCATCACTAACTCGCTTTCATAAAATAAGTTATGAATATTTAATTAAAGCTTGTTTGGTAAGTTAATTATAGTATACCATATAACTAAATGTAATAATATATTGAATACTTTGAAAAGAATATTAAATCCACTAATAAGCTTATGCTAATTCAATAAGAATAAAACAAAATCATTTTAAGACAATAATATCATAATTTTAAATTGCTAATCTATATTGCCAAATTTCTTTAATAAGAAAATTTAAAAATTACATTTTGATTATCTTTATCCCCTAATACTAATTTCCTTGTAATATAAAAAGACAATAGTATAAAATTATTTGTACATTTATTAGTAAAAGGACATATTTATCAAATCAAATAAAAAGATAAATCTGTCACCATGGATATTAGCAATTAAATGGTAAGGAGATCGATGGAAGATAGAGGAAATTAAACAATGGAAGATAGAGGAAATTAAACGATACCTAAATGTAGCTTAATTGAAGGCCATTAAAAAAAACGTGCATGCTTTCAACATAAGAGAGAGGTCACATTCACACACAAATTCTATGCAAAGCTAGAGAAAATTGGTTTGGCAGATGAAGGTGTCAGGGTACTTTACAGATTCAAGACATTTACTAATTGTGATCTCAAAGAATGCCAAGATTCGATGCGCACAAA
>VDFB02160540.1:0-11916 GCA_007258455.2 Sequoia sempervirens | reverse complement strand
ACATTTTCTTGAGTTGCTCAAACCAAAGGATTACCTCCACAAGTGATCTATGTAGTTGAAAATAACTTTATTCATGGAAAATGGGGGAAGCAATCAAGTTTCACAACTTACAAGTGTAACTTTTAATGGGCATGATGAAAAGGAAGTAAAGTAATATGCCTTTAATTGATAAATCAATACAAAAGAGGGAGGATTCCTATGCAACTTGCAACTTGAGAACACATGCATAGTCCTTGAATAATATTAAAGGGACTACATGAAAATGAGAAACTCTATTATGCACCAATGTCAGATCTTGGTGATCTCCTGTGTGATAAGGATGATGTTGCATAAACATTAATAATCATATGGTTCAGTTGTCCAAATGAAGATGGATATATGCAATGAACCACATGGAAGCAAAACACATCAAGCAATGCTTATGCACTATCACATCAAGATAGAAGTAAGTACTTCCAGTCAATTTTGTGCTTGTAAAAAGAAATGTGCATCTACTTTAAATGAACAGTGGTCTCAATACATGGGAAAACCTTGGGATGAATGAGTATAATCTATTGAATATATCATATGATGAAGAAGATGACTATATTCCTTCATAGGGAAAAATGTGATTATGGAAGTCAAAATTTAAGCAACATGATAATCATGTTTAGTTACAAAAAGAGTTATCTACAGTTGATGAAATAGAGGTGAACTACACATGCATAAGTGAATGTAATATGAATGCACAAAGCAGAAATGACAAAATAAACACTTTTAGATGCAATTGTGAAGATTAGAAGGACATATTAGCTATTCAACATCACTGCAATGGTCATTCCATTTCAAAAAAGAGTAACTCTTTTTTGCCAGTTTATTTAGATTTTGTTGATATGCCCTTTTCTGAATCTGATCACAATCTTCAAAGGAATTTACATTTTACTTATAAGGAATTCCAAAAGACAAGCCCAAGTTGCACAAGGCTTTATTCAAGGCCTTCTCAATCAAACATTAGACAAACAAATTTTCTAACTTACAATCAATGCAGAACATACCTTGGTAACACTTTCACAACTCACTGCCAATATTTTTGTTTTCATTCTTCAATGTGCAGGTGCAATGAGCTACACATTTATGATGTGAGCGCATTCTTAGAAGATGACTCAATTTATGATGGGGGGGACTGGCCACTTCAATGTTTCAAATGGAAAACATTGTAGGAATGTTATGAAACTAATGCTATCAAGCAAGAGAGAAAACTTGATGATTCAAATGGGCCTTAATGAATCTAGATGTGGCTGCATAGATGCTAGATGTTAACATTGTTATGGACATGTGAGATCTGAGGAGAGACAATTTTACTCTTTGGAAGTTCTAGTTTTAGATAATCTAGAAAAGGATGTGAACCCATTTGATGTGAAGGAGGTCATAACTTCCATGGGTTGCAGAGTTTTCCATGTTCATATTTTACCAACCCTCAAACTGGAAAAATTTACAAGAGGGTTTATTTGGTTCCAAGATCGTGCAAGTTTGATGAAGGCACTAGAATGCTTGCAAGATTGACAATTTTTTTGTTGTCTCTTCAAATGGAAGGCCCTGGGTTTTGCTTGATATAGATGATGGAGATTTTGGTACTAGTAGCATCTTAGAAGGATTCGTTATGGGATCAAAGTACTGTAAGCAATGTACACCTAGCAAAATTTTAGTTGTTCATAAAGGCACTGAATATTTTGAGAAGGCCAAAAGAAGAAAAATGCTCTTTTTGGAGTTCAAAGAACAACTTGCACTTCTACATAAAAAGTTGGGGTTTGAAAAAGTAAAATTAATGAGTCCTGTACTAAAGGATGGTAGCTTGCATTTCACAATCAAATTAAATTTATTTGTATACTACCACCACAATGTGGTCCTTTTCAATTAGATAACAAGAATACCGAGAAATCAAAGGTGAAAGGTAGTGGGTTTCTTTTCGGAAAGGAACAACTCAAGAATTCTAAACCCCATCTCATTTTTCTACAGCCGTGGCCCAGATCTAAGTTATTTTCTTCAAAGACACCAAAACTCACTTAGGGTTTTTTACATAAATTGTAAGCATTCTACATTTTGAAGAAACCCACCTGGGGTTTACAAAAAATGGTGGAGGAAGAGTTCAAATGCAATACCTTTTTAAAAAATGGCTATCATGGTTTTTAAAAAAATACAAAAATCAAAGTGAAGAATGGAGTGTCCTTTTTTCAAAAGAATAATTCTTTTACAAAACCAGAAAGCCCAAGTTCACATGTCTATGGCCGCAACCTAGAAATTCAAAATGACAGGAACCCACTTGGGGTTCGAACTTCAAAAGGCTAGTATGGTTCTTTTAAAGGCAAGTAACAAATATGAGAGCCCATTTTATTCTTTTTTACTTCTACAGGAGAAATGAAAAAACTAGAAAAACCATTTTCCATTCTCAGGCCGCAACCTCAATGGTTAGAATCTCTTCAAAACATAATGGAAAAAATTTGAGCTTTCTTCTTTCAATCCAAAACACAAAAGGAAATGATATTTTTTTCTTTATTCTCGGAATGGAGGCTTGAATTATTCATTTTTGCTGAAAAATCAAAATGGAATAGGTATTGGTGGAGCTTACCTGGAGCTTTTTGCTCATTTTTTGCAATATTCAAAACCTTTCTTTCCATAGAAAGATTCATTCAAGCTTCTCATGGCGGCTATAAAAGTGGAGAAGTAACAATAGAAGGAAAAAGAACAAAACAAAATCATCAAAATTCCCATGGCCACGACCTAAAACTCATCAAATGGTCCCAAAAAGTGAAAAAATGTAGATTTGTAAACCAAAAAGCCAATTTACCTGCTGTTACATGCATTTTTTCATCAGAAATTGTAAAAAAATGAGTCGAAAGCCTCCATTTCCTGTGTCAACTTGAAACCCTCATGGCGGTAGCATCATTTTCCAGAGTGTTCGATGGTAAGAATAAAGTGTCTTTTCACCTTTTTCCATATTCTGTTGATTAGGGTTTGACACTATTTTGATGACCTATAGGAATTTTGTCCCATTTTTTTTAAAAAATGCAACACATATTAATGTGTTATGGGGGCTGAATGAGGGTTTAATGACTTTGGCAAATTCTTGCCTTGTAAATTTGATGCCTTGTCAAAATTTGCTAAGTGTTTCAAAATGAAACATGAGGAGTGTGCCAAGTCACACATATTATGCCTTTGACCTTTGAATTCATATCTTTGCTTTGGGACATGTGAAACATACCTTGCAACGCTTTCAAAATATGCCTTCCATGAAGTGTGGAAGTCCTTGATGCCACATTGGATGAATTTTGGGACTTTATTTTTGCCTTTGAAAATTAGAGAGTATTGACCATGTGTGGCCTTGAAGTGCATAATGGAGGTAAAGTATAAATGATCAAATGCCTTGGAGTTTGATTTTGTTAATGCTTTTAGAAGCATTTGGATATAACATTACATGTTGCATTTTATTTCAAGGTATAGAGATATCATTTAGAAACGGTTACAAATCGCTTTTATGCGTCTTTTTATTGCAAATGTAATGTAATTCAAAGAGGTGGTGGAGCCCTCTTATATTTTTTCTTTGAAATGTAAAATAACTTGATTAAGTGGTGTATTATGAATCACCTAATCAAGTTATTATCTTTAATTTCTTTTTGGAGTCTTGTGTTTTGAAAACACACATATTGCATGGGTCAAAGTTGGGAGACAAAATGATGACTTGCAGACATGAGGGGAGTGTGTGTAGTGGGGAATTCCATTGACTTTTGGGAGAAGCAGCTGGCAGGTATTTTCCGAAATTTGGTTTGTCACACTTTTTGGATGGCTATGGTCTTGGCTTGACCTTGGACTGTTTGGAGGACGTTTTGGAGTGACTTTAGAAGGTTCTTTTTGGCATCATTGTTGCATCCGACCATAACCTTCTAGATGGACATGTGTGAGGGGTTTTGAGGGGTTTTTGCTTAAGTAACTTTTTTTGGCATTTTGGGAGTTAGTTCTTTCTTTCCAGCAAAGTGATAGCTTTGATTTTTGGAGTTATTTTTCAACATGGAGCAGTATTGTAACTCAAATGGACTATTATACAGTGAGTAACTTTGAATTAATATGATAGCATATTTTACCTTCTCATTTCATGTTTCATGGTATGTTGTTAGTGATTGATCAATTTGACTTGTGAAATTTATCTTTCCTTGCAAACTTGTCTCATGTTTAGGCATCTATTTAGTAGAAAATGCATGTTAGTAGGTTATAAGTTGTGTTAGTCAATAGTGCAGTTAGTTGAGGCATTTTTGTTTCCTTCTAAAGGTCCTATTTAAAAAACCTTCTTATAAATTATTTTACATTGTGAAAGTACGTATGGAGTGGTTGTGTAAATAGATTTTATCGCGTGTTAGTTTACGAGATGTGATGGTATTTATGGGGTCCTAATTAGTTTTGGTGTATCACCCTTAGCAGTTTAAGTTAATGTTCATTTTTTTTAATGCATCTTTTACCCTTTTCCTCATAAATCATTAGTTAGGTGACATCAAAAGGCGAACCAACCCATAATTTGGAGGTCTGCTTTCAAATAGGACACCCACAACCTGAAAGCAATCCCATGTTACATCAACCTGCTAAAGAGTTCGGAATTCCACAACAGGTAAAGGTTGCTTTGGTGCATCGCAGGTCGGGCCTTTACGGTGGGCGGATTAGAAAATTACATCATTGCTAGTTTGACTATAGCGTAACAATTTATCTACGTGCTAGGGAGGTCCACCTGCAAGCATACTCAGTGGCTAGGGTAGTGACAGCAGACTAGTGTTGTAGCAACATATGAAAAAAGAAGAAATTTAAACAAGGGGAAGTCAGGTTTAATTATCCTACAACTTTCACCACCCTTAGGAGAAGCCCGAGTCCAACAAAGAAGGTTGTTGTTTCATCAAGAAAGAAAGCCTCAAATCCACTTGCAGTGAGAGTTTCTAGCCCTATAAGGCATCAAAACTTGGTGCCAAATATGGTTGTTCCAAGAAATTAGGTTTTTGTCACATTTAATGGTGGTAGCCCACTTCAATTGGCTCAACATGATGACATTCCAATGGTTGCTCTTAAAAGTGTGCCATATTTTTTAGTTGAAGATTAGACCACACCAGTTGAACACATTAAGGATATTTCAAAATTTTGTTCGGTACATCACATAACTCAAGAAAATGTTGCTTTGAGGCTGCTAGCATCATCATTTAGAGGTAAAGCACTCCAATGGTTCAGGAGTTTAGTTGTAAATTCCATCAGAACGTGGGATGAATTAGGAGAGGTACTATGCAAGCAGTTTGAAGACAAGTATGACAACTTGTCATTAGTGGAGCAGTTGACCCACATTAAATGAGCTCCTCATGAATGAATGGCAGACTTCAATTTATGTTTTCAAAGAACATGGGACAAAATTCTAGATCCCACAAGGCCTTCAGCTGAGTATGCATTCCTTTATTTTTTGAGAGCCTTAAATAGTGAAATTGTTATTTTAATAGAGTCTATGGGTGGAAATACCTTGCCAATAGCTTATGATATAGTTGTAAGAGCTGAAAACAACCTCATACAAGCTGGCAGAATTGTCCCTAGGCCTCCTATGCCTTTTTCCCCTAATATTCAGCCTCCTACAACTTTTCCAACACCTCAAATAGCCCCTTTACTAGCTTTTGTTGGCCCAAAAATTGTTGTCCAAGGACCATCTCAAGAGTTACAAGAGATAAAAAGTAGCCAACAGAAGATTGAGAACCTACTTCAAACTTTTGGAAACGAGCTTGTGACCCTCAAAAAGCAACAGTTTCAAGGTTTCAAGCCTTGGTCACCTCAAAATCAAGGCCAAGGTCAGCCATTTCAAGCCAACAAGTAGCCATATCAAGGAAACTTTCAAGGTGCATGACAAAATCTGAATCTGAGGCCTTTTCAGCCATACAATCTAGTTCCAATCAGTGCAGCTAGAGATATGGTACTTGTTCAAAACAACCTTGCAATAGAATATGAGTGGTGATATCCTTACAACCAGACCCATAATCAAACTACATGTTTAAATGGTGTCATCAATCAAGCATTGATGGTTCAAAATGTTTCGGGTGTGCAAGACGTGTCTAATGGTGAATTGTCCCAACAGCAGGAGCTCCCTGCAAGTGACACAACTCTCCTGAATTGGCAAGGAGAGGAGTTTTGTGGAGTAAATAGTGATAGCTCTCCAATAGCAGCCAACACCCGAGCCAAAAAGAGAGCTTTCAAGATTGGAAAAGCAACAAATAAAGACAAGGAGGTCGTTGGACCTTCCAATCCTCAAGTAACACACATTTTGCAAAGAAATTCACAAGGCATCGATGGTGGACAGCTTGGGAATCAACCCCAACCAACCCACTTGCAGACAGAACCTACTATTGCAAGGAACCATCAAAAGGTAAACACTGCCACACCCTTCAACATTATTGAATCCATGAAAAAGATGAATGTGAATATTTCAATGTGGGAGTCCTTATCTATTCTTGGTCAAAAAGACTTGTTACAATCTTCCTTTGTTGATTTTAGTGTTTCAAATGATGTGCTAGTAGGTCAAGTCAAGGTTGTCTTGACAAATGCACCTCAAGACAACAGTAAACAGTTAAGTAAGGATGTCAAACCACCCCCATTTTATGTGTCCTTGATAATAGGAGATAAGTTAGTTCACAATTGCATTGTGGATTCAGGGGCAAGTAGTTATGTCATGCCCAAACAGATTGATAATAAGTTAGGACTAAAATATCAGCCTCTTGAGAAAGGATTTGTCCAACTTGATGGGACAACCATTAACACCATAGGTGTTATCAAAGGTTTAAGCCTTACCCTACATGCCTGCCCCAATTTCTCCATTTCCCAAGACATTTATGTCATTGATATACCACCACATTTTGCTTTATGTTTTTCTCAAGAGACTTCACTACCAAGGTAGGAGGTTATTTGTCATTAGATTTGTCCCACATGGTATTCAGAATGAGATATGGGACTAAAGTAGTCATCAAATCTGAGTTACTTGCTAAAGATCACATCAAACCATATGCCCCAAGTGTTGTTAACACTAATTGTGCTATTTTTTATGATAATGAACTTGTTGCTGCTCAAGAAATGCAAGCAGAAAGCATACTAGATACACTTTTAAATGAGTGGGCAACAAAAAATATCATTGACAACCCAAATGATAACATTGAAGAGACTGGTTTGGGTGTCTATGTGTTGCATGAACCTAATTCAGTAATTCCAAACCTTGAAAAGGAGGTGGGACAATAGTTAGAACAACAAGGTGAAGTGTGGAAGATGTTCTTTGATCGTTCTCGAAGCAAGAATGATGTTAGTGGGGGTGCAATGATTGTGTCCCCACAAGGTGACAAATATTACTCTACTTTTAGATTTGCTTTCTCTTGTACTAACAATACTGTTGAATACAAAGGTTTAATTCAAGGCTTGGAATGGGCACAGAAAAGAGGGATTGGTTGCTTGCAGGTTTATGGTGATAGTGAATTAATCATCAATTAGGTGAGAGGTCTACATGTTACTAAGAATGATGTCTTAAAATCCTACAAACACAGGGTGTGGGGTATGATAGAAGAGTTTGATGCTTTCAATCTAGTTTCTATTCCTAGGGATCAGAATAAGCATGCTGATAGATTGGCTGCAATTGGTGTTCAAGTTGATATTCCAAGTGAAATTATGAAAGAAAAGTTGCAGCCATATGTTAAAATAGTTATCAGACCTTCTATTCTGGATAATAACACTCATTGGAAAGTCTTTGAGAGTGATGAACAGGTCTTGAGCTTTATGTTGCAAGAAGATGAATTTGCAGCAGTCAACCAAGAGAAGATCAAGCAACAATATGATGATCAGATCATCCAATTGAAGTCTAACAAACTTCACAAGGGTCTAGTCACCTTGGAATCCATTTTCAGCATGGATGACCAGCTGAAAAAGAGTAAGACCAGCATGTAGGTCAAAGAAGAAGATTATGAGGAGCTTGAAATTTTCAAAGGTAAGCTCCTTAAAGTTGGTAAAATATGTTCACATGCAGATATGAAAGCTTTCATTGCTCTTTTTCAAGAGTTTCAAGATGTATTTGCATGGGAATATTCTGATTTAAAGGGTTTTGATCCCCAAATTTCCCAACATACCATAGAGCTTGAGCCAAACTCAAAACATGTTAGGAAAAAATAGAGGCCTTTAAACCCCAAACTTGAGCCTCTTATGGTCAAAGAGTTGACTAAACTGATTGAGGGAGACATCATTTTTACAATCAAACATACCTCATGGGTCTCTAACCTTGTCCCGGTTAGAAAGAAAAATGTTGAAATTAGGCTATGTGTTGATTTTAGAGACCTTAATAGAGCATCATTAAAGGATCATTATCTGCTACCCTCAATGGAGTAGATTCTGCAAATTGTAGCTGGTTCAGAAAGATTCTCATTGCTTGACAATTATTTAGGTTATAACCAAGTCTTAGTCAAAGAGGAAGATCAGTACAAGACTACCTTCACCACAAAATGGGGCACCATGGCTTATAAAGGGATGCCATTTGGCCTGTCTAATGCTAGTGCCACATTTCAGAGGGAAATGGACATGGCATTTAAAGGTTTGATTCAAAAACTTGTACTTATTTACCTTGATGATGTAACAGTGTTTTCAAAGAAGGCTAATGAATACCTTGCACATCTGAAGCAAGTATTTGAGAGGTGTAGGGAGTATGGTATATCCCTCAACCCCAAAAAATGTATCTTTGTTGTCCATGAAGGAAAGATTTTAAGACATATTGTGTCAAAATAGGGGATAACCATTGATCCTAAAAGAGTAAGTGTCATTTTGGATCTACCTTTACCCAGCCATAAAAAGGGGCTACAAAGTTTTCTTGGCAGAATTAACTTTGTTAGAAGATTTATTCTTGATATTGCAAATCTTTTGAGACCACTAACTGCCATTTTAAAAAAGAATGTCAATTTCAGCTGGACCAAAGAGGCCAAGCACAAATTTGAAGTCATAAAGGAGGCCTTATCAACAACTCCTACTTTGGTAAACCCGAACTTCTCAAAATATTTCATTTTATATGCTTTTGGCAGCATTGATATCATTTCTACAATGCTGGTACAAGAGAATGATGCTGACCTAGAACATCCAATTGCTTTCTTTAGTCAACATTTAGAAGAGTATGAATAGAGATATACTTTTGTAGAGAAACATGTGCTTTTTCCCATCAAAAGATTGAAGAAATTTAAACCTCTGATATCTAACAACAAAGTGCATTTGATGGTTGCTCACCCTATTGTGAAGGAGTTCTTGTTAAGTAAGGACCTGAATGAAAATAGGGCTAGCTGGATTACAAAAGTCATGGAGTATGATGTTGATATCAAGGTAACAAAGCTTGTAAGGGGTAAAGGGTTGTGTGAACAGCTAGCTACAAAGGCTGAAAATGAAGAAAATGTAGAAACATAGGCAATTCAGATTACTAATAGTGAGCTTGCAGCTAATGCATCAATAACAAATGCAGGTTGGGTGCAAGATATGACTCACTTTTTGCAAATTGGTGATTGTCCACTAGGTTTAGATAAATCCAAATAGAGGTATTTCAGATTGCAGTCCATTCCTTATGTGTTGATTGGTAACATTCTTTTCAGAAAAGACCTTAATGGTGTCCTCTTAAGATGCATTGATCAACATCAAGTTGATAAAGTACTTCATGAGTTCCATGATGGAACTGTTGGGGGTCATTTTTCCCCAAGAACAACTGCATGGAAAATAATGAGAGCTAGCTATTATTGGCCAAGCTTGTTTAAGGATGCCCATGCTTGAGCCAGAAAGTGTGTAAAATGTGCTATTTTTGCAGGCAAAGAGAGGCTGCCAGCTTTACCATTGCAACCCATTCAAGTAGAACAACCCTTCATGAGATGGGGAATTGATTTTAGAGGTTCCATTAACCCATCTTCAAGTGCAGGTCACAGGTGGGTGCTTACTACAACTAATTACTTCACATGATGGACTAAAGTAGTGGCTTTGAAAGAAGCCAATGAAAGTGTTGTTTTAAACTTTTATGATGATTTAGTAACCAGATTTGGGGTACCTGAGTCAATCATTTCTGATAATGCTTTGGTGTTTGTTGGGTTAAGAGTAAGTGATTGGGCTATAAAGAATGGTATTCATCTGAATACCTCATCAAATTATTACCCTCAAGGTAATGGTTTGGCTGAATCAACCAATAAGAACCTAATCAGAATCATCAAGAGGATTTTGGAGGATAACCAAAGAACTTGGCATAACAAGTTAAAATATGCCTTATGGGCAGATAGAATAACTCCAAAGAAGTCCATTGGGAACTCCCCTTATATGCTGGTATATGGTAAAGAGGGAAGGCTGCCTTTATCAGTTGAGCTTCTAGCTCTTGACATAGTAAACCAACTTGAAATGTTTGAAGAGGAAGATCCAATGGCTGTCCGATATGCACAACTCATGGAGCTGGATGAAACGAGAGATAGAGCCATGAAAACAATGGAGTTGCATCAACTCCAAACAAAGAAGGTGTTTGATTAAAGAGAAACACCCAGGGTGTTCAGAGAGGGAGATTTTGTTCTCAAATGGGATGAATTAAAGAGAAGACCTGGAAAGCATACTAAATTTGATAGCATGTGGAGTGGCCCGTTTGTCATTACCGAGTGCAAAGAGCACAATGCTTTTCAATTGTCATCAATGGATGGAGAAGCTCTCCTATCCCAGTCAATGGGATACACCTCAAACTCTGTTTTGAGGTATGATCTAAAAATTGCCTTGTACAAATTAGAGTAGGTTTTGTTTCCTCTAAGTGCTGATGCACATTAGTTAGATTTTTTTAGTTTTCCCTAAGTGTTGTTTTGCACAATTAGGTGGTAGTTTTCATTTCTGCATTGTTGGTTTTCATGGGTTTTCAAAGTGTCTCTTGCTGGTTTAGTGAGTTACAACAATTTGCAATGCTGTTTTCAAGTGGTGTTAGCTTTCTGAGTGATCCCGTGCCCAATGGATAGGCTTAGGCAACTGGTCTCATGTTTAGTAGGAAAACATATAGCAGATGTCACCAAAAATGTTACCTGATTTTTAGCTTTTAGTTGAAATTAGGTTTAGTGTTTATTCTTTGTGTTATTTGTTTAAACATCTAAAAGATAATCCATAGTTTTCTAAGTTCAATATGCATGAAAAATATTGTCAAATGAAAAAAATTACATTTTCATTCCAATGTTGTAATTACAACAGATGAGAAAAGATAATCATGTGTACAAATGTAATCTTTATTGATAATCATGAAGTGTGCATGTCCCTCACAAGCCAAGGGACTAACTTTACTTATTCAATGAAAATAAAGAAACAATTTATACATGAATAAGTAAACAAATAGAATGTGCATATATGGGTGGAGACCAGTCATTGCCTGAGAATGACTGGTTTTGAAGTTGTCCTCTTGCCCTACTGTTGCCCCCAAGCTGCTCGTGTCCTTCCCAACTCCATAGTGCTCCTAGCTCCTGCATATGACAATCACAATGACATTAGAGCAATGCTCTAAGCAATGAAAGATCTCAAACCTTACATGAAAACCTACCTATGCATGTATAAACTGATCCCTAAGTGCATTAAATAAGCATGCAAACCTTGGATGTCCTGGAAAACAATGAAGTCATCAAACACATCCAAAACATGCATCTATTTTTCTAACTTGTTTGCTTCATGTGCAAATTTAGGACAAGTCATATTACTATTCTGATTTAGATAAATACATGTGGGGTAAATGTGGCTTCCACGAGGGTAGAGCTCAACATGCTTTGAGAGAAATAGGAAATTAAGCAATTCGATCAAAGATATGCGTGTTATTAATGCATTAAATCAATATGGAATCACACCAGTCGATCAACTTTCATTATCAGATTCAAA
>VDFB02160539.1:0-36121 GCA_007258455.2 Sequoia sempervirens | reverse complement strand
CATCTACATTTTTTAACATGTCTTTCAATGAATTTGCTAGAAACATTCTTTTCTATGGTTGAAGCTTGTTGGATCACTCAACCCTCTTGATGAATCTCAAGTTTGTTTTCCTATTGTTTCTCAATTTCACTCCTCAAATTTTCTTGAGTGCCAGGAGGGAATTGAGAGAATGGTGGGGGAGGTTGATTTTGTTGAGGATTTTTCTATTGAGGATTTACCTCCTCTTCTTGTTGAGGATTTGCAAGATTTCCTACAGATTTAAAAAAAAATCAAATCTAACCTAAAACAAACAAAATCAATTTCAAACTAACAATTTCAAAACAAATAGTAAACAATACTTACCTCCTGCATCTCTTCATCGTTGTGGTGCAATATTTGCAAACAAAATCCAACTGTTCTTGATGAAATTTGCAGAAGTCTTTCCTCCTAGAACGTGAGCATGAAAATGAGGGTTTTTGGCTGTGGGCAGAGCTGAGAAATAGTGAAAAGCAAATGATACACATTTCACTTTTTTCTTTTCTTTTAAAAGCACATAATGTGCTCGCATTATAACGTGAGCGTGCTATGTGTTTCCCTATTTTTTTCCCATTTGGCCACAAAAGTGCGACCAACTTCATGCACCCACCCAGGAACAACTAATTATTTGCAAGTTGTCATGTTGAACCTCTCCAACATTGTATTCACATAATTTCTCTAGCTTAACCAAATTCTTATGTTAGCTCTGTCTCTTCTGATCTCCATCCCCAGAATATACCTCCCTGCACCTAGATCCTTCATCCCAAACTATGCTGACAACTGAATTCAAATCTGAAATCAAACTTTTGCCATTCCCAAAAAATAACATATTATCTACATATAATGCAATTATGAGAATACAACCATTATTAGATTTGCAATACACACAATGATCAGATTTAGATCTCAAAAATCCCAATGACAACACATAAGTATCAAACTTCTGGTACCACATTCTAGGAAACTGCTTAAGACGATACAAATACTTTTTCAACTTGCAAACCAGATTTTCTTTACCTTTAACCACAAAATTCTTTGGCTATGAAATATAAATCTCTTCCTCCAAGTCACCATGAAGGAACATTGTCTTCACATCCATTTGTTCCACTTCTAGATCATACACTGCTGCAAGTGATAACATGAACTGGATAGATGTCAGCTTCACAATAGGAGAGAAAAACTCACCATAGTTAATTCCCTCCACTTGAAAATATCCCTTAGCGACCAACTGTGCCTTATACTTCACAACATTGCCATCTAGACTAGGCTTTCTCTTGAACACCCATTTACATCCAATGGGTTGCTGTCCTTGAGGCAAAGGTACCGGATCCCATGTATCATTTTTCTTCAATGCAGACATTTCTTCATCCATGGATTTCATCTAGGAATTTACATCACTCATACCCATAGCCTCTTTAATAGTCCTAGGCTCATGATCAGTGTTAGAAATCAAAGCAAAAATAAAACTAGAATCCAACAATGAATAACTAAGCCTTTTAGGTGAATATCCAAACCTATCAAGTTGCCACCTATCTCTCATAGACCTCCTTACTTGTTGAGGTTGAGTTTCTTCTTCTTCTTCTTCAAAACTTTCAGAGCTGCTCAAGCTCTCCTCATCATCAAGTCCATTCTAGGCTTCAGGTTCAAATTTATTAGAGTCAAGAGGAAGATGAACCACATATTCTTTCTTTTGTTCTTTTGTAGGTTGCAAAACAATGGAAGAAGGTTTCATCTCTCTAAAGATAACACTTCAACTATAGAGAACCTTTTTTGGCTACTAGATCCCAAAGCTTGTACCCTTTCACACCAATACCATATTCAATGAAGATACACTTGACAACCTTTTTTTCAAAATTCAACCTTTTCTCCCTTGGCACATGGGCATATGCCTCACAACCAAACATGCAAAGATGTCTCTATGAGGGCTTCTTGCCCACCCACATCTCCATAGATTTCTTATCAACAATAGTTGATGTAGGAGATCTATTTACCATATAGCATGCAGTGGCAATAGCTTCAACCCAAAACTTTTTTTCAAGGCTGGTTGCACTTAGCATACTCTTATCCCTCTCCATCAACATCATGTTCATCCTCTCCGCAACTCCATTCTGATGAGGGGTATATGGAGTTGTCTTATGGATTTCAATCCCATGTTCTTTACAAAACTTATTAAATTTTGTAGAACAAAACTCATCATCATTGTCAATCCTCAAACACTTTATCTTCCTACCAGTCTAATTTTCTACCAATGCCTTAAACTCTTTATTCTGACTGAAGACTTCAGATTTACTTTTGAGAAAATAAATAAATGTCCTACTATAATCATCTATGAAAGAAACAAAATATACAAATTTTGATAATGAAGGAACATTTACAAGGCCAAAAATGTCGAAATGCACATAGTCCAAAACACCAGAAGATTTGTGAGAGCTATGATAAAATTGAACAAAATTTTTCTTTCCATAAATACAATGTTCGTAAAAATCAAACTCAAGATTACAATCATCAAGCCCCTCAACAAGGCATTTATTTTTTAGGGTTCTTATTCAAATCAATGGGAGCAAGTCTTTTGTGCCAAAGAATTGTCTTCTCGACAAGTAACTTCATCTCCAAAGCATGAGCACCCTTGGGTACCTAGAAAGCACGACCATCAGAAGTAGATGCAACTTTCTTCTTTGTTGTTGGTTCCAATCATGAGGATAGTGACTTAGAAGTTATTTTCTTCTTTTCCACAGAAGAACTATTGCATTAAATTGTGCATGCATCCAACTAAAACTAAGTTCCTATCCGAACACCCTTAGCAAGCACTATAGCTCATCTTGTCATCTTGCATCCTCCATTTGAGAAAACAACTTGCACACCCACATCATTCAACTTAAAGAAAGAAGGTTTTTTGCCAAACCAGGGATATGTAGGACACCACCGATCCCCTTCACTCTACCATCTAGGAATCTAATCTTGACTCTTCCACGTCCAATAATATTCAGGTGAGAGTCATCACCCAAGTACACCTTCCCACCATCATAACTTTCATACTTAGAAAACCAATCTAGATGCGAAGTCATGTGGAAAGAAGCACCAGAGTCTATCAGCCACACATCTTGCGATGCATGCATTGCCAAGGTAGCGAAAAAAGCATCTACATCATCCTTAGAGGATTTATCAGATTCAAAATTGGAGAATGTCTTCTTTTTCTTCTTCTTCTCCTCCTTACAATATTTGCGAAAATGACCAAGTTTACCATAATTCTAGAATTTCACCTTGGTCTTACAAGGAGACTTAGATCTCCCACAAGATTTGGATTTTGACTTTTCTTGCTTCATGTTCTTCTTTTTACCCTTTTCTTTCATTCTTCCTCGAACCACTAGATCCTCCTTAGCCATTTTAGAAGATTTTCTTTGCATCTTTTCAAATAGCAATGACACAACCACTTCATCCATCTTAAAGGTGCTAGTGGTACTTCCAATGGTCGTAACAAGATGGTCCCTTGAATCTGGAAATGAACACAACAAAGTCATGCAAAAATCCTCCTCCTCCATTTTCACACCAACATAATTCAATTGGGCAACAAGCATGTTGAATGCATTTAGGTGATCTACGATAGATCCTCCTTCCACCATCCAAAGAGAATACATCTTCTTTCGTAGGAACAACTTATTTACCAGGGATTTAGCTTGATAAATCTGAGCAATTTTCTTCCAAATAAGTGCAACAATCTTCTCTTCATGAATGTTTAGGAGTACTGAATTAGCTAAATAGTCTTATCAGACCCTTAGCCTTTCGATCCATCAAATCCCAATCGTCATGTTTCATGCCCATTGGAATAGTTCTAGAAACAATTGTCCACAAGTCATGGTCTACAAGCATGTTTTCCATATTGAGCTTCCACAACTCAAATTTTCCTTCGTTAAACTTCTCTATCTCAAATCTACTAGATGTTCTTGCCATCTCCTTCCTACAATAGGGTTGAAACACAATTTTTTTGCAATAGGCTCCCTCTCAAATAAGATCAGTACAAAAAACCCTTTAACCCACAATAGGAAACAAAGGTGATCAAGCTCTGATACCAACTGAAAGGAAGCCAGGTATGTGGAAAATATTCCAACACTAATCTATCAGAGGAGAGAATGTGGAAAATTTATAGTTCAAACCCTTATTCAATTACAATAAAGAAGATGCACATTACAGGTAAAGATAAACAACAACAACAAAGATAAAATAAAAAAACATAACACCGAATATACATGGGGAAAACCCTTTCAGGAAAAGAACTCCACACTCCAAATCCTTTACAATGTATTATTTTTAAACAACGGTTACAATACACTTGTAGTGCAAGCTTCTATAGGAGTTGATATGTGTTACAATTCTAGAGTAAATTTGGTAGCATAACAGTATTGCAACACAATTTCATACTACTCTAAAATACACAAGTGTTCAATATATAAGAGCTTACAATGCATAAAATAAACATTTCTAAATCAACTGCCAAAGGTTGAAGATGCAACATGGAAAGCACCAAAAACACTCTAGACGCACAACAGTAAGTTTCCAAATTGTCACCATGTGCTAATTTGCAAAATCTTTACTTGCCAAAATAACTACTCTTTGAAAACTCACATTCCATGTAAACTCAACATGTAAATAAAAAAATATTTTATGCACAACTCCACCTATAAAAATCAACTTTCTAACTTGACTCCTCATTCAAATAGAAACTTGCAAGTTGCAAATCACAAAGACAAAGTGAGAAAATCAACAACATGTAATATTTAGAAAAAATCAAATCTATGAAAAAGCCAAAGGTTGAGACACCTTGTTTTTCCTAGCAATATAACACCCTCATAAAGGTTTTGTGTAAAGAGGATAAAATTAATGAGGCACTCTTATTGTTTTCCTAATATTGTTACATACAACACCCTAATTGATGGGATCTACAAAAGAGGTAAGAGTAGATGAAGCTCTTGTTTTAGTAGTTGAAATGATACAAACTGGCATTTCTCCTAGTCACATTACTTGCAGTACACTAATTAATGGTCTTTGCAAGGTGGGTAGGGAAGATGAAGCTCTAAGGTTAGTAGCTGGAATGAGACATGCTCTTTGTTCTCCAAATGTTGTTACATCTAACACCTTGATAGATGGATATTGCAAAGTAGAAAGAGTAGAAGAAGCTCTATGATTAGTAGCTAAAATGTTACAAGATGGCCATTTTCCTAACAACTACACTTATACTAACTTGATAGATGGATTTTGCAAGTTGGGAAAAACAAACAAAGCCTACAATCTATCTGTACAAATGATGGAGTTTGGTCCTTTTCCAGATGAAGTGACATTTACTATAATTATTTATGGATTGTGCAAAGATGGAAGGATGGACAAAGCATGGGATTGTTTCCATGTCATGTCCAAAAAGGGTTTGCAGGCGGATGCAATTACTTATAATTCTTTGATATGCAGCTTATGTGGATTGCATGAGGTGGAAAAGGCTCAAAAGTTGTTTTAAAATATGCTAAGGCAAGGCTACTCACCAAATGTTATCACCTACAACATTCTAATTGGTGGTTTATATTAGAGTAAAAGGGAAAAGGAAGCATTTATACTTCTTTTTGAGATGGAAAATAGGGGACATCTTCCTAATGTAAATACATATAGTACTTTGATATGTGCATTTTGTAGAACTGGAGACATGTACATGGTAGGAAAGTCATTAGAAGAGATGGCAACAAGGGATGTGAAACCTGATGAAGTTACATACAACACAATCAGTGATGGTCTGTGCAAGGCAAGAGATCTCACTAGTGCATATTCACTAATGAATAAGATGATAGATGAAGGATTGAATCCTAATGCATTCACTTATAACTATTTGATTGATGGCCATTGCAAAATTGATGTATTGGCTAGTTGAAGTTGGTCAAATGAAAAACTTAAGAGACTTTGTAAATTATTATTTTTTTATTATTTCTAGGGCAGCATAGCTCTCATTCCTTGGTTAGTGCTAGCCATAAATCGCTCTCGGATATATATTTTCTCAGGTCTAGAAGTTGATATCTTTGCATTCATTTCAGTGTTACTCATGTACAAAACCATTCTTTTGTGTAAGGATTGGAAAGTTATTCTAATAGTTTGGATTGAATTATAATTGGATGGTTCCTTCCTATTATTGAAGATTACTTTTTGTCAACCCATTACAATAGTAAGAAATTTCAAATTTATACTTCAATTTTAAACATTTTTATAGTTTTCTACATAATATGAAATATTTTAGGTCTATCATAAAAAATGTAGATGTAAGGGTGTTTTTCACATTCAGGTCGGTATTTTGAATTTTCTAATATTGTGAAATGAGGCATCTATAGGGTGTCCTCATAATTAACCTAGAGACCATTTGGAGCTAAAATATGAGTTGTGACAATCAAGAACATTAAAATTTATGTTGACTTTGTAATAACAAGTTTGCAAAACTAAAATAACTTCTAATAAGAAATATGCTCCGCTGGGGTAAAGGTCAATATTTGCATGTCTAACTTCAGGGAACCAAATATAATATTTGTAGCTAACTGATCTAATAGTATAAATTAGATCATGACAGTCAAGTTTTATATTTCGTGCCAGGGTTGGATTATCTTCGCACTTTTATTCATCTAAACTATGATTGAAAGATCTGAGTGATCTTGATATTTTTATCTCATTCTTCTAAAATTGAAACATAAAACATTTCCGTAATCCAAGTAGTCTAGTCTAGGGGATCATTATTTAACAAACAATATCATTTTTATTATGAAGATTTTATTTTCTTACAATATGAAATTCACTAGTTAAATCAGGGATGTTTAAGCTATTTCAATGTAATTTTTTTGAATATTGTTGTAACTTTATCTTTAAAGAATTCTATTTAATGCTTCTCGACTAGTAACTGTCGAGCAAATTTTATTCTTTTTATTGACAAACGAATTAGGGATATAATAATTTTAGTAAATTCCCTTTCATTCTTCATCCCAAATTGAAACATACATTTGGTCAGTTTCTCTACATTTTCTCACTAAACTTGTTGGTATCATTGTCTACTACAACTGAAAAATCTCAATATTGAAGGAGAAAGATAAATGCCTAGACTTTAGAGAATCATTCACATCTAAGTTGATTCAGCCATTCGTACCTCATTTTTCTAATTCTTCTTGAACATTTTCAGGTTTACATATAATGATTTGATGCAATTTGAGTTTCTTTCACTAAGAGTGCCCCAAGAAATGAAGTTTATTCCAATGTTTAGATTTGTGTGTCAGTTGATTTAGGAAAAACCACAAAACTCCACTCGATAAAAGTTTTCTTATGAGTACCAAAACAATTATTTGATGCCGTTTGATTTAGGGACAGAGCATGAGGGTAGGTGCATGAAGATGGGTAGCCAATTTGTCGCCACTTTTTTAAATTTTTTTTGAAAAATTCATAACGCAAGTGTGTTATAACACACTCATGTTATGACATGTTAAAAGCAAAAAAAAAGAGAACGAATTCATTTTCACTTATGACTATGTTTTTCTTGTTGTCCACAGCCAAAAACCCCAGTATTTCATGTTCAAATTCGAGGAGGATATTTTTTGCAAAAATATTCATCAACAGTTGATTATTCATCACCAAGATGTCGCCACGTCGACGAGGAGGTCTGAGAGGTAAGGATTGTTTGTTTTTTGTTTTGAATTTGTTAGTTTTAGGTTGTATTTGATATTTATTTTTTGATTTTGTAGGAGATGTTAATCAACCTGCAAACCCTCCTGAAAATACTCAACAACAAAAGCCTCAACCACAACAACAATCTCCTCCACCAATCCCTCAATACCCTACTCAACAAAATTTAATGGGTGAAATTAAGAACAATAAAAAACAAATTGAGGATTTAATCAGGAGGTTGAACGATCCAAATGGTTCAACTGCGGAAAGAATGACCCTGGTAACTTCACTGCAAGAAATGTTGAAAAATGTAGATTCAATCAACCAACAATTAACTGGTTGGCAGGTGGCTAGGGATTTTTACCAAGATAAATTATCATATAAAGAAGTAAAAAATTTAAAAATTACAAAAGGTGATTTGTGTGCATTATTCACTAACCCACAGTCAAATGAAAATCTCTCCCTCAATGCGAAGAAGTTTCCTATTCATTAGTGCCACCACCAAGAGAATAGAAAATATTTTTGGGATAGGTGGTACATGGTTTTTGATGACCCACCATGCAACAATTGTGAAGTCCCACAGTATTTCTTTAGGAAACTATACGCTGAGCTCATCTTGAACAAAATCCCAAATTATTTTGATATGAGGGACTTCCAGGGGAGAGGTGGGGGGTTAGCACAAGATAGACTTGGTGCATAGTTATATCCTACAAGGCAAGTGAGATGAACTCTCGCTAGGCCGCCTCATGAGCACATCGTCATCCCTTCTGTTGCGAAGGAGAGTGCTAACGTAGAGACTCTGCAGGCCATCAACTCTTTGACGTAGAGTGTCATCTAGCATGCCATCCCTCTTGTACAGTGCCATCCAAGGGAGTCTTCAAGAGGTGGGATTCGATCCCATGTATGTCAATCTTTTTGGGTTACTTGTTCATATGACCCCACCGACACTCAGGAGGCTGTTTCATAGGATTCGTCTACAACTATGGAGATGGAGAGGGCAACTGAAATTTTGCATGATGCGTATGGCATTGATAGTTAGGTAAAAGTTAGCACGTTCATTGAATTTAATTTATTAAATTTCAATTTTGAAATACAAGATTGAATAATTTAGTTTTATGATTTTAATAAACTTGCAAGGTCACAGTGTTGATACTAGATACACTAGCCCTACACCTACTTATTTCTGCAGTACACCTATCAATGCGGTATGTAACTAGTAAACAATTATAAATTTATTACATGTTAATAGCATTGTTTTACGAATGGTATTTTAATATGTGATTTTGGATGTTGAATAGGTTAATATTGGAGGTTTCAAGGGAACACCTACTAGTGCCAGTGGATTTAGTCCTTCACATAGGTAATAGAATAAAGAGTTTAACTAATTAATTGTACTTAATATATTTGTGTAGTTTACATTCATATCATTGATTACGTTGCATTGCACATCATTCAAACTCAAAGCATTACTTCACATTCCATAACTAATAACTTGATGTTGATAGATAACAAAATTGTAACTACAATATAGTTGTTTAGAAAGTCAACATAAGCAATGATGTAATTACTTCACATAGCATAAGTAATAAGTCTAGGAGCAGGTTCCAATTGCATTTCCTTGTCATGGCATTCTATGAGACCGCATTTTACTGAGGCATCTTTTCAAATAGTTCACTGCCTTGTCTATGCTATAGATGCTTGGAAGGAAGATATATGAAAGAATAATAGTAAGCAAGAGCATAGACAACACAATGAGTTTTTTGAAAAAATGACTCAAAGAAATGCGGTCTCATGGTGATGTCCATCACCATGAGACCTAATTTATTTGAGGAAATTTTTGATGCAATGCAGGGCAGTGAAATAACTTAACATCACCATTCAAAAGGATTCAATCCACTTTCCACTCAAAAAACCCCAATCTTGTCTTGTTTTCAATTTTCTACCTAGTCAACCAATTCACTTTTCTTGGAAAAACTCTCAAATTCACCAAACAACCTCTTCAACAAATTACCAAACTAGGCACCCATTATGTATTGCTCTCTCATATCTGAAAGTCACTTGCAACTCTTTTGGAGCAACTGTCCCAAATCTGGCTTTTAACGTTGAATTAGGCCACAATTTGGCCTCTTTTTTAAAGAGACGCCTCTCCAAACACACAAAAAATAATTGAAACCTCCAAAAAGTCAAAATAAAGCCAACAAAACCTCAGATTATTCAACTTTCAGGTCTCCTATCACTCATTTAGACCCCTTTTCATAAAACCCTCACTTTCCTTGCAATCAACTAGGGCTTATTGAAACTCTTATGCCTTGACCTCTCACAAGCTTATAATCACTTCAATCGGGATTATTTATTCCTGTACATGCTCATTCCATCCTCAAACAGTGCTTCCCCAAAGATCTACATACACTTCCTTCACAAAATCACTCTTTTTCACTAGTTTTCACCCTCTTTCACCTAGGGTTTCTCACTTATTCACTTCTCTGACAACTTACAACCTATCAGATATTCTAAACACTCTCCAATTCACCTTCTCTCAATTTTTTTAGGGGATTCTATCCATTTCTAAACCCCTGTCCTCTTTTCACTCACTCTAGCCAAGTGTTTAAAAGGCACTAAAATTATTTTTTCACTAGGGCAGCGAGGAGAACTCACACAAAAACTTCACCAAACCAATTCCTTACCTTATACACCTACTCCTACTTCAGATAAGTCCATTCCACTAAGAAAAAATTGCTACAGAAAGGTGGAATGGACTTTTTAGTTCATTTGAGCAATCAAACCCTTAGCCCTTGTTTTCTAATCGCCTAGAGAAATCAGGCCACCAAAAGCTTGAAACTCATATCAAACTATCAAATTAGTTTTAAATTGATGCCAACACCTAAATCCTTCAATTCACACACATTACAGATGCACTACCACCTATACGAAATCGTACACTGGCAGATGATGGAGGAAAACATAGAAAATAACAGTATAACAGTGATATTTTATTAGTTTTCTCCTTCAAAATGCTTCAACATCAACTAACAATGATGAATCACATCTTTTAAACACTGTCCCAATTATTTAAACTTCCTAAGCTCCTAATATTTCCTCTACAACTACCTCGACTCTTCATATTCCTCCACTTGGCACCTTTTTGCATTTTTACAACATTGATTGACAACTTTTGTTAAGATTCTACAACTTAACAATTTATGCCTAAAATGACTACCAAAGACCATTAAAAACTCAAAAATGCCTATTTAAGCCTTATTACTTCATGAAAATACCTATACAACTTCAAAATCCTAAATTTTCCTCATGGAGGCATGCTCTTGTAAAGGTGCACTTGCACCACTTTTTCAAACAGCTCACCACCTTTTCTATGCTACCACATTTTCCATACATGTCTACCAAAGAATTTTATCAAATAGTTCATTTCCTCAATGCTATGGATAAAAGCTTAAAAAAGGTGCTTTCCAAAAAACTATGGATGCTTGGAAAAAATCTATCAAAGCATAATAATAAGCAATAGCATAGACAAGACAGTTAGTAGTTTGAAAAAATGCCTCGAAGAAATGCGGTCTCATGGTGATGGAATGCCATTCCATCACCATGAGACCACATTTCTTCAAGGAATTTCTTCAAACAACTCACCACCTTTTCTATGATACCACATTTTTCATACATGTGTACCAAAGCATTTTATCAAACTACTCACTTCCTTGCTGCCATTCCATCACCATGAGACCACATTTCTTCAAGGAATTTCTTCAAACAACTCACCACCTTTTCTATGATACCACATTTTCCATACATGTGTACCAAAGAATTTTATCAAAATACTCACTTCCTTGTTGCTATGGCTAAAATCCTAAAATAGGTGCTTTCCAACAAACTATGGATGCTTGGAAAAAATTCTATCAAAGCATAATAGTAAGTAATAATACCATAGAGAAGGCAATGAACTATCTAAAAATATGCCAGAAAGAAATGCAATCTTATGGTGATGGAATGCTATGACGTGCATTTATTTGTAATGGCATTCCATCACCATGAGACCTCATTTCTTTGAGGTATTTTTTCAAACAGTTCACTGCCTTCTCTATGCCACCATAGTTATCGCACATGTCTATGAAATCATTTTATCAAATGGTTCAACAGCTTGTTGCTTGGATAAAAGCCTAAAAACACATGCTTTTAAACAAGATATGGATAGGGAAAATAGTAAGCATGATAGTTAGAAATATATAGTTTAACACGCACTCAAAATTTTATTCATTATCTCATACATTATAAGTCATGACATGGATTGCTATTGTATTTTTTGTGATTGAATAATTTATTTTTTTATTTTCAGATGTTACAAGCAAAAACACCTCTGAATGTGATGAGGGAAATAGAGATTGGTGTTTCATCTGCTATAGAATCCTCGATGGCTCTAATAGGGGAGGTATGAGGAAAATTACTAAATTTCAATTTACATTCGTTGTTATAGATGTTAGTTAGTGAAAAATCAAACCATTATTGATTTGTAGTTTAAATTCTATTTGGATGGTTCATACAGGGCTTGAGCACACCTCAACATGGGTGTGTGAATATTTCCCTCGTGGAGAGTGATCATGAGATGGCGGTAAGTGATAATTTTGTTAAATATATCATTTTTTATAATGTAATTTCTATATATTAATGTCTTTACTTCTTATTATAACAGTTAAAACTTCACCAAGAACTAAACACTAGGAGGAGGAGCAGGAGCACTCCTCAAGCACAACACAAATGAGTGACAAACCTATCGCCATCTGATCAAAAAGCAAAGGGAAATAATTTATTTCCAAAGCATGGAGAGCAATGAATTTTGATTCTAGAGCCCTTTGTTGTATGCCTACATGGCAGTTTTGTACATATTTTGTATTGGATATATTTGATATTGTATGCCTATATGGCATTCTCGTAAGCCTATATGGCTATTTTGTACTTATATTTTATACATATATCGACATATATTGATGTATGCGTACATGGCTATTTGGTTAATATAAATCTTTTTTATCGATGGTGTCCATATTTGCATTATAAATTCATGGTTCAATAGATATGAGTTACGTGTATTCAAGTGTATACTTTACAACTTACGTGTATACTTTATGACTTACGTGTATTCCAATGTATTCTTTTTGACTTACATGTTTTCATGCGTATACCTTGTATTCATACATATACTTTGTATTAATTTGTGTATACTATGTATTCGTGTGTATACTTCAAGGCTTACATGTTTTTGAGTACTTGTGCTTCCCTTATTCACATGTACATGTTTGAATTATTCATGTGTATACTTATTAATTGGTTAGCCCTAGCATTGATCATTGATGTCCATGGTTTGTCTTGAATATTAATTGATTGATGCTAAACAACTTTATCTAAAAGAAAAAAACATGTTTTCAATTGGTATTCCATGAAATGATTCATAAAAAGATTCCAATATATTTAATCCTTTGATTGGAACAACTCAACTAAGAAAAGGATACATAATCTTCATAAAACTTACAAAACATAATATTCAGAGTAGATGAAGTAGTTAACTTCTTGACACATTATCTATGTTACCAGGTTCTTCTATTTTAGACCTAGTTTTGGTCTTGGTTCGCTCCTGGTTCAGGTCCTGGTTCACTCCTGGTTCAGTTCGCTTATGGGTTCAACTAGGGTCCTTCATTTTTGGGTTTGGTTCACCCAAACAGAATGCAAAAGAACCCAGGAAAAACCCAGACAGAACCCAGGCGAACCAAGACAGAACCCGTGTGCCTAGGCATCCAAAAAGTGTTTTTTTGAACATTTTTAATGTTTTATGGAGTTTGACTTTGACCCACGCCCAAGGGAACCCTAAAAGTGACCTCTAAATCACTTCAAACACCTTAACTACCTCATTCTTATTCATTTGTTTTGCAAACAAGAATTTTCATTCCAAGAGGATGAGCTTTCATTTTTTCTTGTTGGATTGAAAACAGACTGTGACACAACTTTCTTTTTTCAAAAATTGTTCAGCATCATTGAACTAAGAATTTATCACACATTTGTAGAGAAATAGAGGAATGCTACAAAATAAAAAACATCACACTTATGTTCTCACTGACTTGATGTACTCTCCAATATCTCTCTTATCTCATGTGAAGAGCTAGAACTGATTGGCCATGCCTTTGCATCATTCTGGAAGTTTTGCTCTTTTTGACAATGTTAAAAGTATGGCTGCATACAAATTAGGAAAAAGACTTTTCCTTTTATATTAGCAATGCATGGAAGTTTCAAAAAGTATCCTTGTTATTACAAAAACATATGTGTTTACTTCAATTGTGCAGTCACCCTTTGGTTCTTTCAAAGAAAAATCTGCCTATGCCACTGTTACACTACACAGGTAAACCAAATTTTGTATTGTGGAGCTATAGTAAGCTACCACTCTCAAGACCAATGTAACAATGATACAAAATAATGTTTGAGACTGCAAGAAGACATCAAAATGGCTAGTGTTCTAAACAAATTCTTATTATTTTTGAAGAACATTGATAACTCTACTCAATTAGCTTCTTTTTTCAAAATCATACAAATTGAACCCTGGCATCAATAGACTCTCTATATCAAGCTACCACAATTCAAGTTTCAACAATGAATATTTATCATGCATGTTTTAAATCACATTCAAGTTTATGTTGATTTTTTTGTTTATATGATGTTATGTGATATTCTAATCCTCATGCTTCTAGGTTGCATATATATATATATTATTTGTACTAGCAAACCCAAAATGAATCGAACCCCCCTCCAAAAAGGTTTGGTTGAACTAGTGAACTGAACCCCCGAACCCAAATACAAACCTCTTCCAACACTCTTCATTTTGATTGCACAAACTTAATTGACCACCAAATTATGTTGCCCCCTGACTTTACCCACTTTTACTCCCTCAAACCACTCTTTTTCATTCACAAACCCTCTTTTCCCAACTAGGGCATCATGCCATAACATAATTTTGACCTCCCCTATCCTTGAAAAACTTTTGAACACATCAAACTCCACGAATTCACCCTATTTCCAACCTATTCTAACTTATTCTCAAACAATTTCTTCTTTTCACCTCTTCTAGCCTTGCTTTTAAGGCCTAAATTTTGAATTTTCAACAAAAGCAACGTTAGTAATATCTTCCAATTCCTTTACCAATGCTATTTTCATATTCCTACTCCCTATCCTACATACATCAGGCCCATTCCACCGAGACATAGCTTGAACAATAGGTAGAATGGCCTATTTCAACATATTACACTCAAAGCCTTGTATCAGTAAGTTCAAACCTGTTTTAGAAATGTACTTCTTTGTTGCTTGGAACTTAATAGAATTCCACAAGAATGGATTCTAATCAAAGCTAAAACCATTCTACAATAGATTTAGATCATCTTAGAGAAAACTCCTACTATACAGACTCATACATAGGCTAGAAATGAAGAAAATGCACAAAAATTAACAAAGAAACAGAGATATTTGATTTATATTCTCCTTCAAACTCTTCAACAACCACTAACTTCAAGTTTCTAATGATCATACACTTTTTGTGTGGAAAACTCAGACTTCTCAACTGTCGTGTGTATGTTTATCTTTTCGATTGTTTGCATGCCATCATAAGGGATCAAGCCGGTTGAACGTAGCTTAGAGAAATTCCATATGTTTGGGGGTGAAAGAGGACCATGCCTAACGTAAACGTACCTATCAGGATGTGTTGGAGCAATTTTTTTGGTCACACGAATTGAAAAATGAAAGTTGCACCATTTTGCAACTTTACACTACTTGCATTTGACACTTTTTCCATCAAGTGAAAACTGGACACCACAAGAAAACAACTCTAAGATAACAAAAGCTGAGAGAGGTTATTATAGAGGGGCCCAACGTAATCCCATAGGCTCAGACAAAGAGTTCGTAAGCATCACAATTTCTGAGTAATAGCTCGTCAAAGATTGCTTCCCTTTTGCACTTTGGACCCTTAAGGGATCAATCTGGTTGAGCGTAGCTCAGAGTGATTCTATATGTTTGGGTGAGAAAGAAGACCATGCATCGCGTAAACGTACCCATTCAAATGTGTTGGAACAATCCGTTTGGTCACACAAGTTGCAGAATGAAAGTTGCACCACTTTGCAACTTTCAACTACTTGCATTTAATTTTTTTCCCCAAGTGAAAATTTGCTACCACGGGAAAATGCCTCTGAGATAGAAAAAACTGAGAGAGGTTATTGTAGAGGGTCCCAACACAATCCCATAGGATTAGACGAGAAGTTTCTAAGCATCACGGTATCTGAATAACAATGTGTTGAAGTTTGCAACCATTTTGCACTTTGGACCCTTAAGGGATCGATTTGGTTGAACACAACTCAGAGTGATTCCACATGTTTGGGTGCAATAGAGGACCATTCCTAGTGTAAACATACCTATTCAAATGCATTGGAATAGTTCGTTTGGTCGCACAAGCTGCAGAATGAAAGTTGCACCACTTTTCAACTTTCAACTACTTGTATTTGACAACTTTTTCCCCATGTGAAAATTCACCACCATAAGAAAATTCCTCTGAGATAGTGAAAACCGAGAAAGGTTATTATAGAGGGTCATAATGCAATCCCATAGGATCAGACAAGAAGTTTCTAAGCGTCATGGTATCCAAGTAACAACATGTTGAAGTTTGCAGCCATTTTGCACCTTGGACCCTTAAGGGATCGATCCAATTGAATGTAGCTCGAAGAGACTCCGCATGTTTGGGTGTGAAAGAGGACTATACCTAGTGTAAACATACCTATTCAGATGTGTTGGAATAGTTTGTTTGGTCACACGAGCTGCATAAAAAAAGCTGCACCACTTTGCAACTTTCAACTACTTGCATTTGACAACTTTTTCCCCAAGTGAAAATTCGCTACCACAGGAAAATGCCTCTGAGATTGTGAAAACTGAGAGAGTTTATTGTAGAGGGCCCAACGTGATCCCATAGGATCAAACAAGAATTTTCTAAGCATCATGGTAACCAAGTAACAACATGCTGAAGTTTGCAGCCATTTTGCACTTTGGACCCTTAAGGGATCGATCTGATTGAACGTAGCTCAGAGCAATTCCGCATGTTTAGGTGCGAAAGAGGACCATACCTAGTGTAAAAATACATATTTAGATGCGTTGGAATAGTCTGTTTGGTCACACGAGCTGCAGAACAAAAGTTGCACCACTTTGCAACTTTCAACTAATTGCATTTGACAACTTTTTCCCCAAGTGAAAATTTTTCACCACGGGAAAATGCCTCCGAGATAGAAAAAAATGAGAGAGGTTATTGTAGAGGAGTCCAACGTGATCTCATCAGATCAGATGAGAAGTTTCTAAGTATTATGGTATCCGAGTAACAACATGTTGAATTTTATAGTCATTTTGCACTTTGGACCCTTAAGGGATCGATCTAGTTGAACATAGCTTAGAGCGATTCCATGTGTTTGGGTGTGAAAGAGGACCATTCCTAGTGTAAAAATACCTATTCATATGCATTGGAATAGTTTTTTTGGTCACATGAGTTGCAAAATGAAAGTTGCACCACTTTGCAACTTTGCACTGCTTACATTTGACATTTTTTCCATCAAGTGAAAATTGGACACCATAGGAAAACCTTTCCGAGATAACAAAAACCAAGAGAGGTTATTGTATAGGGGCCCAACATGATCTTGTAGGATCATACAAAAAGTTTCTAAGTGTCACGGTATCTGAGTAACAACATGCTAAAGTTTTAAGCCATGTTGCACTTTGGACCCTTAAGGGATCGATCCGGTTGAATGTAGCTTAGAACGTTTCTGCATGTTTGGGTGCAAAATAGGACCATTCCTAGTGTAAAAATACCTATTCAAATACATTGAAACAATCCATTTGGTCACACGAGTTGCAAAATGAAAGTTGCACCACTTTGCAACTTTGTATTGCTTACATTTGACACTTTTTCCATCAAGTGAAAACTAGACACCACGAGAAAACCACTCTGACATAATAAAAACCAAGAGAGTTTATTGTAGAAGGGTCCAACATAATCTCATAGGATCAGATGAGAAGTTTTTAAGCATCACGGTATCCGAGTAACAACATGTTGAAGTTTGCAGCCATTTTGCACTTTGGAACCTTAAGGGATCGATCCGCTTGAACGTAGCTCAGAGTGATTTTTGCATGTTTGGATGTGAAAGAGGACCATGTATAGCGTAAAAATACCTATTCAAACATGTTGGAACAATCCGTTTGGTTACATGAATTGTAGAATGAAAGTTGCACCACTTTGCAACTTTGCACTGCTTGCATTTGACACTTTTTCCATCAAGTGAAAATTGGACACCATGGGAAAACTACTTTGAAATAACAAAAACTGAGAGATGTTATTGTAGAGGGGCCCAATTTGATCTCTTAGGATCAAACAAGAAGTTTCTAAGCATCATGATATCCAAGTAACAACATGTTAAAGTTTGCAACCATTTTTCACTTTGGACCCTTAAGGGATCGATCTAGTTGAACGCAACTCAGAGTGATTCTGCGTGTTTGGGTGTGAAAGAGGACCATTCCTAATGTAAACATACATATTCAAATGCATTGGTACAATTCATTTGGTCACACAAGTTGCAGAACGAAAGTTGTACCACTTTTCAACTTTGCATTGCTTGCATTTGACACCTTTTCCATCAAGTGAAAACTGGATAGCACAGGAAAACCACTTCGAGATAACAAAAATAGAGAGATGTTATTGTAGAGGGGCCCAATATAATTTCATAGGTTTAGATGTGTTGATGTTCTAAATGGCACAACAACAGTTAAACAGAATATTGCTACTATGTTTCTCCTAAAAGAGAAAGATAACACATGCATATCTTAGCTCCCAATGTCTTTATAGTTGGTTCTCAACTGCGCTGATGTCCCTCAGTGGTCAATGTAGCAGTAATGTTCAAGGGGTTTGCTGGTGTGAGCTTCTGGATTGTTCTAAGATCAAGCATGAATTTAAACCTACTCTAACTAGGGGTTTTTAAAGAAACATAAAAAGATAGACCAGAGTTCTAAAACAGAAAAGAATGATAATTCACCTATCTTAACCAGACTTGTTATCTTTCAAGAATTTCCTAAACTAAAACTGCAAAATGAAATTAACTTGTGATTGACACACAGTTTCATTCATTTACAGTGCTGATTTCAATAACAGATTGCAAGTTATCATTTAAGCAAAACATTAAAGTAAGACCTCAATCCTTGAAAGATTCTCAAATCAAATGATTAACTAAAGAAAAACACCATTCTGAAACACAATCTGAAGTAGATTTTAATCTGACCGCTTCTACTGTTAGTGAACCAGATAGGCAACACTTACAAAGTTGGCACAATCACCAGTGTACAAAAAATCTGACTCTAAATTGTTTCCATTTATATTGAGAAAACTGAAAAGATACATTATTGGTTCCTACCGAATCTAACTACAAACTAAGAAGACAAAAGAAGCTCCTATTACCAATAATCGGGATGCGACTCTATCTCGTTCTATTAACTAACTCCTAGATTTTCTTCTAACCGTCTATTCTAACATTGTATCGTCTCCTTTTCTTCCTTTGTTTTCTCTACCTCTAACTGTCTTTTTTTTTTCTCTAACTTTCTCTTCTAAATCCTTCTAACCTTTACAAAGAGGCAAGAATGCCATATATATGCAGAATGCACCAAAAGAATGCATTGTCCCCCTGCATTAGGGTTTACAAAATATCTATTTCCAGGAGAGTCAGCTCTCAGATCTTTTTGAAGAGAGTCAAAGTTGCATTCAATGTGTAGCCCTACTGTCCATGTTGATGACGGCTTGATCCTGGGAGAGGCTTTCAGATCTTTTGTAGCCACAACATTAACTCATCTATTTGCTTGCCCATACTCGAACTCTTTTTGAAATCTGTCTTGAAAGCTCCAAAGCATTTTTCCACTAATACTAATCTGTCCCTTTGTCAATAGACCTCACAGCTGTCCTCCCTGACTTGTGGTTGCTTCTTTCCTTCTGCCTTCTTCATGCTATGGACTTCTCCGCACGCTGACCATCTTTTGGAAGCATCATCAGGCCTCCCTATAGATTTGAACATTTCACCTAAGCCAATCCATTGCCTTGGGATCTCAGAAGGAATCCATGTCGTTTACATCTTGTTAGACTTCTCTACAGGAGTGGTCAGTCGGTCGATAGGTCATTCCTCTAGCTTTGTCTGATTGGAGGAACACAGGCCACGTAGGATTCTTGGGTGGTCAAAAGTGGTCCGAATTGAATCGCATGTTGGTGAGACACTGATCGTGTCTCCCTGATGCGATTATGTCACTTTTATCAACTATCGGCATAGCATAAGATAGTCGGCAAGACCTTTCAGTGAGCTTTAGAAGCCATATTGATACCACAAGAACCATTGGCAAGACAGTTGCTAGCTGGTGGGACATCTCAGCAAACTTATTCCATTCTCCTTGAGCTTATTTCCTTTCGATGAGACCCTACCGGGTCGGTGAGACACCACAACGATGTTATCTCCTTCTAGCTCGGAGTTCCTATCAGCAAGAGTCCACCCTATCAATGAGGCTTCATACCGATCTCCTCCTTTCTCACCGAGCTCAAACTCCCTCTACCTTGGCAAGACTCCATTATGTCAGTGAGACCTCTTGGCGATGTCTTCCTTTTCTCTCCCCGAGCTCAAGATTCTTCCACTTCGGGGAGACTTCTTCATTTTGGGGCAACCTTACCCCGAGCTCACATGCTATCGCCGAGAGTTCCTTCGGTCGGCAAGACCTTTCACCGACTGAAGCTTCCCTTCACCGATTGAGAGCACTTCGGGGAAACCTCACTGTGTTGCTGAGACCTCATATCGAATGCAAAATGTTACATTGAGGGCACAATCCTCTCAGCGAGACCGTCGCCTATCGATGTGACCTCATAGCGTAGCCCCTTCATTCGTTTGGAGTCTCCCTAAATTCTTCCTATCCTCCTCGAGCTCTGGACTTTTGTCTCGGTGTGACCTTTCCCCTTCGTCGAGACCATTCACCGAAGGCTATAACTCTCGGCAAGATCCCATTGGGCTAAACTTTCTTTCGGCAAGAGCCCGCTTGATCAGCTAGACATCATACCGAATCCCTTTTGCTTTTGCCAAAACACCTCGGAGTCACCCAAACATTTCACCAAATGCATTCATTCCCCCGGAAGGCATGTCCTATCGGTGAGACATCTCCTCGCCGAGACCTCGTGGTGATGAAATCTTGCCTTGCCGATGTCGTTTCATTCCGTTGAGACTCTGATGGATTGGCAAGACTTACGCCGATATTACTTCATGTCGGTAAGACCTTTCCTCTTCGCCGAGACCTCACGCCGAGCACATCTTTCTTCTCCCTGAAGGGGCATTTTGTCGGTGTGACATAAAGATCTCGCCAAGACCTCATGGCGATGATACCATTTCTGTGTCACTGAGACTCCCTTCGATCGGTGAGACTTTACACTGACTGAAGCTTCCTTTCACCGAGTGCAGACTTTCTCTGGGCTCCTCCTACCTTTTTGGTGAGAGATACGCTAATCAGCCAGACCTCCTGCCAAAGGAAAAATTATCGCTGAGACCTACTCCTTTGCTGAGACCCTATACCGAAGTCTCCCAGCTTCGCTGAGAGTTCATTTGAGTTCAGGGAGAGCTTGCTTGATCGGCAAGACTTCCTGCCGACACCACACCCCTGTCACTGAGACTTAACCCCTTTCAACAAGATGTTATGTCGAATTCAGAATCCTTTGGAGAGGGCTCCTTCGGTCAGTGAGACACATAAAGAAATCATCGAGACTTCTCCCTGAAGGAAATCTCCTACCGATGGGAAACTCTTAGTCGTCGGGACGATTATTGATGTGTTGCCGATAGGCAACTGCATGTGAATTCCGATCGCCATGACATATCTAAGGTCATGCCGATAGGCAACATAGACACCTGGAAGCCAAATGCACTGATAGTCGGAAAGACAACCTACAAGGTCTTGCCAACTTTCTTCTTAAAAGAAAATTATGACCAACTGGATTGAGAAATACATTCCAACTGAGCTCCTTTGGAAAATATCATCATATGTGCGATGTAATCCTACAAAAGAAAGGTCTTCATTAGCACTTAGGGGAAAATAAAACACAAAATACGTCATAATGAAATCCATTATTGTCCATAATTATTTCATTCAATTCTTAGCAAGAAGAAAAATCAACTCAAGCTAAGATAGGACCAACATTAGATCAGACAGAACAAAAAGATAAAACAAAAAGAACAGAAGAAACCCCAAACACAAAACGAATAACAGAGACAAAGAAACCAAAAGAGAAGGGGGAACCCATTTTGTTCCAAAATAAAATGGGGGTGGTTATGCAAGGCATAACAAATGGCGACGTGGCTGGGAAAATGATTTAACCATTTTCAAGAAGCTGAAGGATTCAGCTACCCAGAACTCCTGGTTCATGAATATCACAACTCCAGTTGGGTCAGTTATAACAAGCAAGGTTGAGCTAGAATCTCAAATGTAAATCAACACTAGCTACCCCTGAATCTATGTGTGTGCTTGATAGTGCATCATCCTTTCATAAATTTTTCTTCATTTTTGAGACAACAATGTGGAAGATTTGAGCTACATGAGTTGATTTCCTTTGGCTGTTGTGCAATGATATCCTTGGCATTGCTCTGCTGCTAGTCAGGCATCCATAGCCTCAATGGAGATACCTCTAGTTTTCTCACAGCATTGCTTTACTTCCAGTCAGGCATCCATAGCCTTGGTAGAGATACTGGAATCACCCATTCATATTGAATCCCTTTTTCTCTTTAGATAATTCTTTTCCTTTTCCTTTTCCTTTCTCTTTTTGTTTTTGTTTTCTCATAGAGTTTCAGATATTTCATTTAGTTCTTTTTCAATATGTCAGATGTTTAACATTTGATCTGGGTTGAAAACTACCATGGACCTTATAACAGCACTTGGGAATCAGATTTTTCACTCAAATCTTACAACACTATCACCCTAGGACAAATATACTGATACAAAGGAGATGGTCTTAATGATTGGTGGCAGATTCAGAGGAGCTAACAAAAGTTATTTACTTTTCACCTTGTTTTCAAGACCTTCCATAACCTTTATTGACAATGGGCATGAAACAAAAATTTTAGGACAAAATCATCCAACCAGAAAGCCTAAAAATACCTAAACCATTTTTCTCCATGTGACCATAGTATACTTTAGATAACAACCCATAGTTTCAGATGGAAAGGACAGATCAACCCTAAAGAACAAAACAAAACATAAACCATAGAACAAGGGAAACGGAAAGACAAAAAGGAAAGACAAACAAACAGTCAGCAAACTATTTACAAACAAAGAGCGAATTACTTACACAAAGAGTAGCAGATTATTTACATAAGAGGACCGAGTTATTTACAAGCAGAGATTATTTATAAGCAGAAACACAAAAACTATTTACATAAATATAAATTATTTACAAATAGGAGACAAATAAATTATTTACATAAAGAACAACAAATTACTTACATGCAGAATATAAATTAACAAGCTTTATGACTCAAAATAGTGCTTGAGAAACTACCCATTAACAGGAAAGGGAACAGGTTCTTCAGTCAAGCTACTCAGTCTGAAAGCCTTTTCCCCCAGGATTTCAGCAATCTGATAAGGACCAAGCCATAGTTTGTCAAATTTCTGGTGACTGCCCTTCTTTTCATTGGCTTTATCCCATAACAATACAAGGTCAGATATCCTAAAAGCTTTTATTTTGGCTCTTTTGTCAAACCAACATTTGACAAGAGCCTGGTGCCTAAAGAATTGTTGCAAGGCGACATCCCTCTGCTCTTCTAATTTCAACAAAGCAACCAATCTTACCTCTATCCTATTTTCACTAGAGTAGAATTTATGCATGAATTCAAGGATAGGTATTTGCATATGGATAGGGAACACATGCTCTTGGCCATATACCAACTTGAATGGTGAATTTTTTAAAGCAGCCTTGATCCTAGTCCTATCTGCCCATAATGCCAATC
Source organism: Sequoia sempervirens (assembly GCA_007258455.2). NCBI lineage: Eukaryota > Viridiplantae > Streptophyta > Pinopsida > Cupressales > Cupressaceae > Sequoia > Sequoia sempervirens. The sequence continues at coordinate 12,359 of VDFB02160539.1, read as the reverse complement.
TCAGCTGGGTATGCCAATCTCTAGGGTTGTTCTCTAGCAGCTTCTTAATTACCCCTAAAAGATTCTTATTTGTTGATTTTGCAACTCCATTGCCTTGTGGGTAATAATTTGAAGAGTACTTTAAAACAATTTTGTGATCATATGCCCATGAAATGAATTTAGCAGAAGAAAAAGCAGAGCCATAAGGGTACCCCAAACCTTGTAGTGATGCACTCGGTGAGGAACTTGATCACTACCTCTGTTGTGTTGTTCTTGTAGGGTATAGCATCTGTCCACCTTGTGCAGTAATCAGTGGTAGTCAAAATGAATTTGTGTCCTACAAAAGAGTTTGGGTTAATTACCCCGATGAAATCCATTGCCCATTGGGCAAATGGCCTTACCTCGTAAACGGGTTGCAATGGCATGGCTGCATGGCATTCTTTTGATGCAGAAATCTGACATACGTGACATGTTATCACATGTTGATGGGAATCTTTGAAAACACATGGCTAGTAATAACCAGACCTGAGGATCTCGTGTGCCAATGAATCTATAGAACCATGACCTGTGCCATGTTTCCCATGAAACTGAGAGATCGCATGTTTAGCCTCTGGATGATCAAGGCATCTTAGGTACACTCCTTCAAAATTCTTCCTGTATAGCAGCCCTCCTTTGAACATATAGTGAGAAATATTCATTCTTAATGCTCTCCTTTGAGTTGAATTCATCCCCTCTGGACATCGATTGTGAAGCATAAATAGACAATATCAGCATACCAAGGGTCGTTGGAGAAAGACTGGGTTGTGTATTGCTGACAAATGATGTTGTCACCAACATTCGCCATGGATTTAGACAAACCTGTACCTCTGACAAGTTTCATAGGGCATATCTACAGATCGAACTCTTGAAAAATGGCCATCCATTTGCCTCTCCTTTCTCCTAGCTCACTTTGCATGAGTAGGGACTTCACAGTAGCGTTAGGAACTACAACGATGACTTGGCTTCAGAGGATGTAATGCCAGAACTTCTTGATAGCCTGAACCAGTGCAAAATATTACTTCTCTAGAGGTGGGTATTTGATTTCCACGTTTTTGAATGGAGATCACATGAATGCAACCGTCCTCTCCCCTGCCTCTTCTCTTTGCTGAGTTAGGACAGTTGCATACGAGTGTTCAGAGGCAAAAGAATAGATATAAAATGGTCTTAAGTAGTCAAGACTGGTGAGAATGGGTGCTTCTAAAATGGATCACTTGACTTGTAAAAACACGTCCTTTGCCTCCTCAGTCCACTCTACTTTAGCATCCTTCATCATTTGATTCAGTGGTTTCACGATTTCAGCAAAGCCTGTAATGAATTTTCTCATGAAATTGATCTTCCCAAAGAAAGACCTCATTTCTTTCTTGCTTCTTGGCCTGGTGATCTTCAAAATGGACTCGAATCAGTCTGGATCAATTGATATTCCCCTTTCAGAGATCACGTGTCCCAAAAGCTTGCCCTCTGAAACTCTAAACACACACTTTCAAGGATTCAGGGAGACGCCATATCGGATGCATCTTTCGAGAACTTTGGCCAAGTCCGCAGTGTGGTTCAGTCGATCCCTATAAAACATCGTAAGGTCATCCATGTAGATGATGATGCACTTTCCAATTAGATCCTTGAATTCCACGTCCATGGCACGCTGAAAGGTCACCTCGATGTTTATCAAGCTGAATGGCATCCTCCTGTATGCAAATGTTCCCCACTTTGTAGTGAAGGTTGTCTTTTATTTTTCTTCGCAGTTAACCATTACCTGATTGTATCTAGAGTAACCATCAAGGAATGATATCATTTGAGATCCGTTGACAGTCTGCGAAACCTCATCTAGTGAGGGGAGTGGGTAATTATCCTTTTCTGAAGCTCTGTTCAGATTCCTAAAGTCCACACACTACCTGATCTCTCCTTTTTTCTTACAGACTGGAACTAAGTTGGCCACCCATGTCAAATGGCATACAGGGAAAATTATCCTTGCAGAAAACAATTTCTGAACTTCCTTCAGGATCAGTGGCTCAATCAGGGCATTGACAGAGTGCTATTTTTTTCGAAATGGCCTGGCTTCGAGCTTCAAAGGGATTGTATGAGTCATCACAGAAACATCAAATTTCTTTAGGTCTTCATATCCCCAGGCTATCGCAGCAATATCCTTCTTTAATGCCTTCAATATGTCCTTTCTGATTGCTTCAGGGTAGGCTTTCCCTATGTAGACATTCCTTTCAGGACCCGAATAAGCTAGGTTAACCATTTCATATTTGCCTCCTTTGTCTTCAGCTAGTATCTTCTCTCAATCCCTTGGATCTGAATCAAAAATTCTTTCCAAGGTCACCATTCCCTTGGGAATCTTATTACCTTTTAGATTAAGGACTCCTTCTGTATCACATTCTTCAGGGTTCCAATCCCATTGATCTCTGTTGGACTCATCAATAATTTTCCCCTCAAAAACATCTAAGCTTGCTAAGAAAGCTAGAATATGTCAATCATCATCAAAGACTTGAAAGCTCATGATGTTGTCAAGAACTACAGGGGTAGAAATTAATTCTACTGAGAATTTCTTGAGGTTAGAGCCTTGCATAGGTTCCAGGGTACTGTCAGCAACAGCTAATGAATCAGCTATCTGATTTTCTACTCTAGGGATTAAGCTAATCCCAAAGGCATCAAAGTCTTCGATCAGATTCCATACCTTGTTTCTATATGCTGCCAGCCTTTTATTGTGACAGGTGTATTGGCTGTGTACTTGCTTGATAACAATTTCTAATTCTCCCTTGACCATCAAGACTGTGACCGTATTTTTATGTGCAAACATCAGTCCCCGTGCCAAAGCTTCATATTCTGCTATGTTGTTAGTGCATCCAAACTGCAACCTGTAAGAAGCAAAGAAGGTTTTCCCTTTTGGGCTGGTTAGTTCAATCCCAACACCACAGCCTATCTTAGATTTGGATCCATCAAACATGAGGGTCCACAGTTGATCACAGGTTGGAGTTGATTCTTTTGAAGTTGTTATGGGTGCTTGAGTTAGATGAGTCACAATTGGGGCTGCTTGATCTTTTGCATCAGGTATGGGGAAAGGAAGCTTTGTAAGTTCTTTAGATATAATCTCCAATTCCTTCTTAGTTATATCATCTGACTTGTGGCTATCCTTCTGACAGCCACTTGTGTCTTTGATGGGTCCATCATGTTTTGGCATACTTGTGAGTGCAGGGGTATCGAGAAAATCTTGGAGTTGTTCCACATAAACATGTTGGTTTGGAAATGTAACTAAGTCAAGTTCGATTTGCGAAGGAATCTCCTTTGAAAGTTCCCTATCTCTGGTTAACATGGTTGCTTCCTTGCCCTCAAATAAGAAGCGATCTGCAATAGTCTCAAGGTGACTTGAGCTAGCTTCCTCAGCTTGGGAAATATGATTTAAAATGTCAATGCAGGGTTGACAAGCCAATTCAGAGTGGTTCTGGTAATGTACCCTGCACCAATTAGGGAGTAGCAGACTCTGCAGATCAGTATCTTCCCCTAAGACCAGTTGGTCTTGTTGCATCTTTCTAATCAAGGCCTGTTGATTTTCATTAATCATGGGGTTAGGGAGTTTATGTATTGGCATGTCTTTAGAATTGAGAATCGAGAATGTTAGAATTCTTCTCTTTTATAAACCCCCATCTCAGTTTCAAAGTAAGCTACCTCATTGGGACAATCATACTCAGTGATGATGTGCTTGAGGTGGGGCTCACTTTCAATCCTAATCTAAGTAGGAATCCCTCTATGGTAGCCACATATGTGAAAAGTCGAGGGAGAGATATCCCCCTATACCTTTCATCAAATATCTGCTCAACTTCATACCATAGGTCTCAGGAATGTCTACTACTTGAATATCTATGTTGGTTAGGATCCTAAGGTCAGATCCTACTTGCACATGTATGTTTCTTAATTCTCCAACTACATTAACCTCAGTTTTGTCAAGTTGGATAACCTTCTTGTTTGTTTGGACCGGGTTCAATCCTAACTTCTTACATATAGAGAATGGCATGGCATTGCCAAAAGCCCCTGAATCCAAAAAACAATTATGTAGGTTCTTCCCACAAATTCTTAAACTCAAAATAAATGGTGGAGTACCTACCTTGTTTCTATACAGGGCTACATTCAGGTCTACAGCAGGTGCCACCTTGTTTTTCCCTTTTGATTTATCAGCTTGTTCTAAAGCTTTCAACACTATCTCCCTTTGAGCAGGCACCACTTTAAGATGTCAAAGAATGACAAAGAAGTTTTATGTTTCTGCATCTCAGAAACAATATCAAATTCCATGTTATAACTTGAGTTATTTTTGGCAACACCAAGTGAGTTACCTTTGTTATGGAAGTTGGGTGGGCCTTTTGGTGGAGGAGGATTATTATCAACACTTTGATTTGGAGGCACCATGTGATTAGGAGGTGCTATGTAGTGAATGGGCCCTTGTTCTGATTTCTCAAAAAGTGTCCTCCCTTTGTCTGAAAGGCTTGGGCATCATACATGTCTTCCTCTGGTTCATTCTCACTTTGCATTGGGAATGAGGGCTCTTTTTCAAAGAGGTCATATGCCATTGCAGTATCCACTGAGTCACCTCCTTTGTTTGAATTCCCCTGGAATGTGTAGGCATCTTCCTGTGCCATGTTGAGAAATTTCTCCATCTGAGGGAAGTTTACCTCATAATGGGTCATACTATCATGCAGCCTACACTAGTTAGTCATGAAATTAAGGTCGGCCACATTTGCAGTATGTGATCTCTCCTCATTTGCTTGGTAGTTGTGTGAGACTCCACCATTATTGGGCCATGTATTCCACTATCTATTGTTATTTGGCCTTTGGTTATATCCTCTATTCTGATTTTGATACCCTTGGCTAGAGGATTTTTTCCTTAATAACCCCTTTGGTTGTAAATGTTGTTATTCTGATAAGTACCCTGATTGTTGTTGTTTTGATTAGGGTAGTTACCTTGGCTTTGGGAGGGGTTCAATTGAAGCTGAGCCATGTCATTTGTAACCTGAGACAATGTTTTCTTCAAGGTTTCTACCTCATTTGTAAGTTGAATTTTCCTTTCACTTTCCAGATTCTTAACAACAGGTGGCTGACCACCATGATTTGGTGTTTCAACTTGGTTATTGTAGACATCAAAAATGTTCTGATTGACATCGTGCACCTAATCCTGAATTACTAACATCGTATCGTCCTAAATCATCCCTCGGTCTAAATGTTTAATCAAATTCCCCTATCTGATTAATTTCATCAATATTCGTCCTTTAATTAAATAAATCATTTTATCTAATTAAGGTCATCTCTTTTGTTAATCCATTTGATCTAATTAAATAATCAATTTATTTGATTGAATTTCTAAAGTCTATCCATTAAATTAAATAAATTAAAACCTTATTGGATTTAATCTAACACCATCCCTTTTAATTAAATAAATCAAAATCTTTATTTAATTAGCCTCTTATCATATTCCTCTCTCATTTGATTTAAATAAATCCATAAATCTAAGTCAAATAAGTCACATCATCAAATCTCCCATTAAATTAATTAACCCTTGATCAATTTAATCTAATCTCATGTCACATCCTCTAGATAATGCAAGTTGCACATGAAAATAGATTTAATTCATTTATTAAATCCCTATTTTCCTCACAAGGCATCTTTTTGGAATATTCTCTCAATTTGAATTCAAAAATTCCAAGTCAACATGTATCCAACAAGGCAATAACTTCATCTTACATGTCCTTTTCCTTGAGCCAAGTGGCATTTATTGCATTTTCCCTTCCCTCTTACATGTCATTTCAACAAATTTGAATTTCAAATATTGGCATTTATTGGCACAAACCCCAAATCTTGCACAAACATCATCCATTCATAGCTTGACAAGTGGCACCATATCATTGGATGAATGTTAGTCCCACATTGCTCAAATTTGGACATTCATCCATCTTGAAATCCTATAAATGAAGAGCTCCTCTCCTCATTTTATCATCCACAATCCAAACAAAGTTACCATGCTCAAAAATCTCTTGAGCTTCACCATTATTATTGAATCATAGCTAGGTTATTGTAGATTTGGCTTGGAGCACTCACCCCTCATCCTTGTCAAAGTGGATCAACATCATCTTCAACATTCGAATCTTGCATCATAGGAATTGGGAAAGGGCCAATTTTCACATCAAATTGGCACCAATTCCCCCATGGGATTAAGAGTTTGCTTGTTTAATAAGGATTCAATCTTTATTTTGTGATTTATTTTGTGTTCTTCATTATTTTCTTCCTAATTTGAGCTATGTTAATGAATCTTATGGGGAATCCTTGTTTATGCTTGCAAAATCTAACTTAAGGTGTTTATTGTCTTTGTCTTGCAGGTACCTAGGCTTGGGTTCACACAATTATGATGACCCTGGGAACTTTGAGGAACCTGTGATTGTTGAAAGAGATCAGGAGTTCCAGTAGCAAAGAATGGAATAGGTGGTTGGGTTTGCAATTCAGACATGGGTCCATAGTGGGAAGGAGACATTCCTGGGACAGTATTGAATAGAGGAGTTGGGCTATGCATTTGATATTCTATTAAAGGGAAACCTCCTCCCAAGCCTCCTTGTTGAGAACTAATTTGTTGCTGCAGCTTGATAGCTAGATGATAGACTTTGGATAGAGAATCAATATCAGTTGGTTGATAGGTCCTTTACAAGAACAAGCTAAGCAAGGGATATATAACTCTAAAGTAAGCTTGAATGGCACTGTTCTCAGCGACTAGATAGGGATCTTGCAATCTCTTATACATTCGTTGGAACCTGGTATTGAACAAGGGCAAGGATTCACCTGGTTCCTTTCTAATAGTGGCAAACTGGTGGTATAAGAGAGATGGATCCACATAAACCCTGAACTGATTAATGAAAGCATTTTCCAAGTGTGTCTAGGTCAGAATGGAACCTTGAGGAAGATTAAGGTACCAATTGTATGCCATATCCCCTAAGGAGTAAGGGAACAACCTACAAACTACATCATAGTGAGCTATCTAAGCTCTAGTACAAGCATCCTTGAAAGCTTTTATGTGCTCTTTAGCACTCCTTGACTCGCCATGAATGTACTTGGGGCAGAATTTCTCAGGGTTCTTGGGCATATCATGAGAACCTCTAGGAATATTCCCCAATGGAGAGGGATTATTCTGAATGAACGCCATTGGTGGGGGTGGTGGTTGAGCCAACTGTTGTATGTGTTGAACCAACTATGATGACAATTGAGATGGATGTGATGGTGGATTGATAGGTACCCACTGGGGTATTGGTGAAAAGCCTGGTGGAGTGAGCAGAGCTGATAAGGGTGGTATGATAGTTGCCCTAGTCTTGTTGGGGTCTTGAGTTCTATGAAAGGTGATAGATTTTTAGTTGATCGAGGAACTTTGTGGGGCCTTTCTGGGGAGAAAAACCCAGTTTTATCCAATTTTCCCTTCTAGGCCCTCCTAGCACCAACTTCTGTTGATGGTCCTTTTGGCACAACAACAGTTAAACAGAAGCTTGCTACTCTGTTTCTCTTGAAAGAGAAAGATAACACATGCATATCTTAGCTCCCAAGGTCTTTATAGTTGGTTCTCAACTGTGTTGATGTCCCTCAGTGGTCAATGTAGCAGTAATGTTCAAGGGGCTTGCTGGTGTGAGCTTTTGGATTGTTCTAAGATCAAGCATGAATTTAAACCTACTCTAACTGGGGGTTTTTAAAGAAACATAAAAAGATAGACCAGAGTTCTAAACCAAAAAATAATGATAATTCACCTATCTTAACTAGACTTGTTATCTTTCAATAATTTCCTAAACTAAAATTGCAGAACGAAATTAACTTGTGATTGACACATAATTTCATTCGTTTACAGTGCTGATTTCAATAACAGATTGCAAGTTATCATTTAAGCAAAACATTAAAGTAAGACCTCAATCCTTGAAAGATTCTCAAATCAAATGATTAACTAAAGACAAACACCATTCTGAAACACAATCTGAAGTATATTTTCATTTGGCTGCTTCTACTGTTAGTGAAATAGATAAGCAACACTTACAAAGCTGGCACAATCACTAGTGTACAGAAAATCTATGACTCTGAATTGTTTCCATTTATATTGAGAAAACTGAAAAGATACATTATTGGTTCCTACTAAATCTGACTGCAAACTAAGAAGAAAAAATAAGCTCCTATTACCAAGAATCAGGATGCAACTCTATCTCCTTCTGTTAACTAACTAACTCCTAGATTTTCTTCTAACCATCTGTTCTAACACTGTATCGTCTCCTTTTCTTCCTTTGTTTTCTCTACCTCTAACTGTCTTTTTTTTCTCCAACTTTCTCTTCTAAATCCTTCTAACCTTTACAAAGAGGAAAGAATGCCATATATATACATAATGTACCAAAAGAATGTGTTGGCCCCCTACATTAGGGTTTACAAAATATCTGTTTCTAGGAGAGTCGACTCTCAGATCTTTTTGAAGAGAGTCAAAGCTACATTCAATATGTAGCCCTATTGTCCATGTTGATGATGGCTTGACCTCGAGAGAGTCCTTCAAATATTTTGTAGCAGCAACATTAACTCATCTATCTGCGTGTCCATACTCGAACTCTTTCTAAAATCTATCTTGAAAGCTCCAAAGCATTTTTCCATTAATACCAATCTGCCCCTTTTCCAACAAACCTCATAGCTGTCCTCCCTGACCTGTGGTTTCTTCTTTCCTTCTACCTTCTTCATGCTATGGACTTCTTCGCATGCTAAGCATCTTCTGGAAGCATCATCGGGCCTCCCTGTAGATTTGAACATTTCACCCGAGCCTATCCATTGCCTTAGGATCTCAGAAGGAATCCATGTCATTTACATCCTGTTAGACTTCTCTACAAGAGTGGTCAGATGATCGATAGGTCATTCCTCTAGCTTCATCTGTTTGGAGGAACATAGGCCACGCAAAATTCCTGGGTGGTCAAAAGTGGTCTACATTGAATCACATGTCGGTGAGACACTCATCGTGTCTCCCTAATGCGATTATGTCACTTTTATCAACTATTGGCGTAGCATAAGACAGTCGGAAAGACCTTTCGGTGAGTTGCAGAAGCCATATTGATACCACAAGAACCATTGGCAAGATAGTCACTAGCCAGTGGGACATCTCGGTGAACTTATTCCATTCTCCTCAAGCTTATTTCCTTTCGATGAGACCCTGCGGGGTCGGTGAGACACCACAGCGATGTTATCTCCTTCTGGCTCAGAGCTCCTATCAGCAAGAGTCCACCCTATTGATGAGGCTTCATACTAATCTCCTCCTTTCTCATCGAGCTCAAACTCCCTCTACCTCAGCAAGACTCTGTTATGTTGGCGAGACCTCTTAGCGATGTCTTCCTTTTTTCTCCCTGAGCTCAAGATTCTTCCACTTCGGGGAGACTTCTTTGTTTTGAGGAAACCTTACCCCAATCTCACATGTTGTCACCGAGAGTTCCTTCGGTCGGCAAGACCTTTCACCGACTGAAGCTTCCCTTCACCGACTGAGAGCACTTTATGGAAACCCGCTCTGTCGTTGAGACCTCACACCGAATCCAAAATGTTACACCGAGGGCATAATCCCCTTGGCAAGACCGTCGCCTATCGATGTGACCTCATAGCGTAGGCCCTTCATTCATTTGGAGTCTCCCAAACTACTTCTTGTCCTCCTCGGGCTCTAGCCTTTTGTCTCAGCATGACCTTTCCCCTTCGGCGAGACCAATCACCGAAGGCTATACCTCTCAGCGAGATCCCATCAGGCTGAACTTTCTTTCGGCAAGAGCCTGCTTGATCAGTGAGACATCATACCGAATCCCTTTTGCTTTTGCCGAAACACCTTGGAGTCGCCTAGACATTTTTTCGAATGCATTCATTCCCCCGAAGGCACGTCCTATTGGTGAGACATCTCCTTCTTGCTGAGACCTCATGGCAATGAAATCTTTCCTTGTCGATGTCGTTTCATTCTGTTGAGACTCTGACGGATCGGCAAGACTTATGCCAATATTACTTCATGTTGGTAAGACCTTTCCTCTTCGCTGAGACCTCACACTGATCACATCTTTCTTCTCCCTGAAGGGGAATTTTTTCGGTGTGACATAAAGATCTCACCAAGACCTCATGGTGATGATACCATTTCCGTGTCGCTGAGGCTCCCTTCAGTCGATGAGACTTTACACTGACCGGAGCTTCCTTTCACCGAGTGCAAACTTTCTCTGGGCTCCTCCTACCTTTTCGGCTAGAGATACACTAATTGGCCAGACCTCCTGTCGAAGGAGAAATTATCGCCGAGACCTACTCCTTCACTGAGACCCTATACTGAAGTCTCCCTACTTCGCCGAGAGTTCATTTGAGTTCGGGGAGAGCTTGCTTGATTGGCAAGACTTTTTGCCAACACCACACCCCTGTAGCGAAGACTTAACCCCTTTCAACAAGATGTTATGCCAAATTTAGAATCTTTTGGCGAGGGCTCCTTTGGTCGGAAAGACACATAAATAAATCACCCAGACTTCTCCCCAAAGGAATTCTCCTGCCAATGGGAAACTCTTAGTTGTCGAGATGATGATTGATGTGTTGCCGATAGGCAACTGCGTGTGAATTCTGATCGCCGTGACATATCTAAGGTCATGCCGATAGGAAACATAGATTCCTAGTAGCCAAATGCACTAATAGTAAGTAAGGCAACCTGCAAGGTCTTGCCGACTTTCTTCTTAAAGGAAAATTATGACCAACTAGATTGAGAAATACATTCCAATTGAGCTCCCTTGGCAAATATCATCATGTGTGCAATTTAATCCTACAAAGGAAAGGTCTGCATTAGCACTCAGGGGAAAATAAAACACAAAATACATCATAATGAAATCCATTATTTTCCATAATTATTTCATTGAATTCTTAGCAAGAAGAAAAATCAACTCAAGCTAAGACAGGACCAACATCAGATCAGATAGAACAAAAAGATAAAACAAAAAGAACAGAAGAAACCCCGAACACAAAACGAATAACAGAGACAAAGAAACCAAAAGAGAAGGGGGAACCAATTTTGTTCCAAAATAAAATGGGGGTGGTTATGCAAGGCATAACAAGATGGAGATTTCGTAAGCACCATGGTTTCCGAGTAATACCCCGTCAAAAATTTCTGCCCTTTTGCACTTTGGACCCTTAAGGGATCAAGTCGGTTGAACGTAGCTTAGAGTGATTCCATATGTTTGGGTGAGAAAGAGGACCATACCTAGTTAAATGTACCATTCCTAGCATAAATACACAACTTTTGGTTTGAGGTTGAGGTTGGAGATGCTATACTTAGAAGAAGATGAATAAAATTCATTGTTTCCTTGCAATTTTCTATATTTTTACCAAAAATATGATGTTTCCTTGAACTGTACGATTTTGTACAAGGTGACTTTGCTCTCTTTTCAATGTAATTTGGTGGGAAGCAGACTTAACTCCATATTAGTTTTGGTTTAGTTGGATTTCAAGTGATTTTCTGCATTTTAGAAGCCAATTACTGAGGGTCGATATGTATACCCTGTTTTAAGGGTTTTGAGTGCATTAAAATGTTATATTAAGCCTTCCACCCATTGTATGCTTTTGTAACTTGATGGAAAGGCTTAGTTAGAGTTATGAACATGTGTGCAATTTTTTTTGTGCAAGGGAGGCAAATAGAGGGTTTTTAGGTGATGCCCTAGATGTTACATGGTGCATTTTTTAGTGGAAAATGGTGGTTTAGTGCTAGGGTTTGAAGAAATATTTTGGGGAAGTGACATCTCTTGAACTTTTAAGCTTGTACAAACCTTTTTGAAGGTGTTTCAGGCTTTGGTTGGCTATGGGAAGGTTTGGAGTATGGGTTTTCAATAAACCCTTGCCTAACTTGTGAAAGAAGAGGGTTTTGGGGTTTGTTATTTTAGAGGGCTTATCACACCCTAAAAGTGGAGGAATTGGTGGTTTGGTAGACTGATTAATACTACCCAATGGTGGTTTTCATGTGATAGGAAGAATAAATGGGAGTTGCTTAGTTAATTTGGCCTAATTGGCCTTGTGGGCAATGTAGTTTGTTTGTTTTGTGAAAGATAATCCAAATGAGTCTTATGAGGGTTTGATGTATGTTGAAGAAGTCTTAAATGGGTGCCAAAAATGGTAGTTTTTTGTAGAGGTTGTTAAGGAACTCTGAGAGTTAAGATGGGAAAAATAGGTCTGTGGACCTACAAGAGTGACTAGGTGAAAAGTTGAAAATAATCCAAGATTGAGTTTTGAGGGAAGGAAGGTGGTTGGAATCCTTTTCTATTGTGGAAGTGAGTTGATTGTCTCCTTGTATTACAATCAGAATCCCTTGTGAAGCT
>VDFB02160538.1:0-12297 GCA_007258455.2 Sequoia sempervirens | reverse complement strand
TAGTCCATGTGACTACACCCATACCAAGACTAAAAACATATCCAAACGTAGAATTCATGTCATCAACAAAACCTGCCCAATCTGAATCTATAACACCAACCAACCTAAGATCTTTGCTTCTTCTATATAGAATGCCAAAGGCAAGTGCCCTTTTCACATATCTCATTATTTCTTCGTTGCAACCCAATGTTTAGCCTTAGGGGCAATCATGAAATGAGAGATGTAACCCACAACATAACTTAGATTAGGTCTAGCGGCTGTAAGATAGATGACGTTGCCAACTAGTTGCCTGAAAGCTGACTCATTAACCACTGGTGAGTCTGATTTGGCTGAAAGTTTCAACCCTTTCGCCATGGGTGTAGATGAAGTTTTGCAATTTGTCATCCTGAACTTTTCTATCAAACTCCTAGCATATTTAGACTAAGAAATGAAAATACTGCCACCTGTCTACCAAACTTCTACACCAAGACAATAATGCAAAAGACCCAAATTTGTCATATCAAACGCCCAACACATTTAATTTGATTTTCTCAAGCAATGTGCCCTACTACCAGTAATGATGATGTCATCCACATAGATGACAAGAAGAATGATGTCACTACCAATGCTCTTGACATATAAATTGGAATCTAAGGGACTCCTTTGAAAACCCTGTGTAACCAAATACTTGTCAATCTGTAGGTACCATGCCTTGAGGGCCTGCTTTAGGAAATAAAGAGCCTTTAGTAGTCGGCATACTTGGTGCTCTTTGCTTGCAACCTCAAAACTTGGAGGCTGCGTCATGTAGACCTCTTCCTCCAAATCTCCATTGAGGAAGGCACTCTTCATGTCCATTTGATGGACCTTCTAGCCAAATCGTGCTGCAATGGATAGGACAAGTCAGATGGCGCTCATCTTTGTTGTAGGTGCAAAGGTCTCCTCATAGTCAATGCCCTCTCTCTATGAGAACCCTTTAGCCACCAACCGGGCTTTTTTATTTATCTAGTGTTTCATCAGCTTTGTATTTCACTTTTTGGACCCATTTGCAGCCAATAGGTTTCTTCCCTAGTGGAAGATCTGATAGAACCCAAGTATTGTTCTTCAAAAGACTATGATGTTCAGATTCCATAGCCTTTTCCCATTTAGGTCTACCTTTCGCCTTTGAATAGTCTTGGGGCTCATAAATACTTTGAATGTTGGCCGTAAGAGCAAAATTCACTGTACTCTGCTTGCTTTGCCTCTAGATTCTTGAACATCACCAATGAGCTTCTCCCACCACTTAGGCCGGAGAGTAGATGCATCTTCCACCAAATAAGGATGATCATCATGACTTGGGTTGCTTGGAATGAAATCAACTAGATGTTGGTCCAGGTTGTCTTGAGGGAAATTTTCTGGTATAGTGTCATGCCTTGGAGATTTCGTAAGTTTGGAATCAATAGAATCCCTACCTTGAAGTGGAGCTAATGGAAGCCTAACACCCAAATCTTTAGTCTTCAGAGGCTGATCCTTAGGACTCTTGATAGAAGAAGAGAGCTGAAAGGGCCCACCTTCATCAAAAACAACATCCCCGCTGAATGTTAGATGATCAATGTCCACATCAATGAGCCGATAGGCCTTATGATTGTTATTGTATCTTGTAAGCATCAAATTTTGACTTTTGGAATACAACTTGGTCCTCTTTGCAGTTGGAATCATATGCAGTAGAACCAAAAACCTTGAGATGGTTGACTTTTGGTTTCCTTCCAGACCATGCTTCCTCTAGGGTCATCCTCTTGATGGCCTGTGTAGGAGACCTATTAAGAAGGTATACTGTAGTATACATTGCTTCAGCCCAAAATTTGTTTGGAACATTTTTGTTCTCTAGCATACAATGGGCCATTTTTGTAATAGTATAGTTTCTCTGCTCAACAACTCCATTTTGTTGAGGAGTATAGGTGTGGTAAGTTGACGCTTGATACTATGTTCATAGTTGCAAGACTCGCACAACACCCGGCGAGTAGTGAAAAACTCGCGAGTTTTTCCAGGGGGCGAGTTTTTCAGGCACTTGTACGCCAGAAAACTCGCCCGTACTTTCTGGAAAAACTCGCCGTACTTTTGGCGAGTTTTTCCAGAAAGTACGGCGAGTTTTCTAGAAAAACCCGCGCGACAGTTAGAACGCCCAAGCAGCCGCTAAAAAGCAATTTTAAGTTGTCTTTTTTCATTCACTCTCTTCTCACACTCAGCAAAAAACCTCTCCAAGGCATTGTGCACTCATTTGCAGTGATTTTGCATCCAAAAGACAAGATTTGAAGGGCATTTACATCGAATTTAGAAGGCAAATTGGATTTCCAGGTAGGGTTTCTCATTTTTCTTGTTCTTTCTTTTTTTTAAAAAAATTCTTCATTCTTGTTGGTTCTATGTTTAAAAATCATTTGATTGTAGTGTGAAAATGATTTAAATGCATTTAGATTCATCAAAACAAGATTTAGATTCATCAAAACAAGATTTTTTAATGATTTTTTCTGATTTTTTAACATATTTTGCTGATTTTTTCATTTTTTTAAAATTTTCTTTAAACCCTAGTTATTTTTTTTTTTGTTTTGAATGATTGAATCCTCTTTTTTGTTGAATAACATGCTTACAATCTTAGATTAGCTTAATTTTTTACTAGTTTGAAGTCATTTTCATATTTTTTATATTTTTTCACATTTTTTTGAAACCCTAGTTTTTATTTTTTATTTTTAAATCCAATTTTTTTGTTATGAAAATGTTTAGATTTAGAATCTAGTGATAGATTTTTAGTAATTTAAACTTAAAGTAATCTCTCTTGATTTAATCTAATTTAGTTTGTTTTTAAATTTTCTATCAAAAACTAACAAGTTGTGCTATGACTTTCACTTTGTGTAGGTTAATAATTAATTGATAATGGCTTCTGAACCCACTTCTGCCTCAAGCTCTGCCCCATCCGTGCCTGCGGACTTTGTAGGTAAACGTCCTCCAGGAGCTAGAGATCCTGCTTGGAAGTATGCTTATCTAGGACCCATACCTGGCACAGTATATTGCATTCCATGTAAAAAAGTATATCGTGGGGGCATCAATTGCCTCAAGTACCACCTTGCAGGCATCCCTCAACGTGATGCTAAGGAATGTCCTCATACAACAGAGGAAATAAAAAGACAAATGAATGCCATACTTTCAGCTGCAGAAGAAAAAAAAATGAAAAGAGAGATGGCAAGAGCAGCAATGCAAGCAACCATTGCCTCTTCTCAAGGTGTTCCAGTTGAGTCAGATGATGATTATGATGTTACTCAGGAGATTCAGGAGATAGTGGGCTCTCTTCGTGGCCCACGTGTGCGAAGGTCAAGGCAACCCATTGGCACCTCAACCTCCATCCCTTCATCTTCCTCTAGTAGAGCACCAGGGGCAAGGGCAGCTACAGGACCTACACCGACACAGTTGGATAGTTTTTTTGTGCCTAGAAACACAACTGGTGCACAACCTTCCTTAGAGGCGACTGGATGGAATAGGGAGGTGCATGAGCAAGCAGACATTGCTTGTGCAGATTTTTGGTATTTTAACAATATTGCTTTCAATGTGGCGAGTTCTCCTTACTGGCACAATTTGGTCACCGCATTGACAGTTGCAGGAAAAGGCTACAAGGCGCCTTCTCGCACGGATTTGAGTGGGAGGTTAGTTTATGTTATTTAATTTATGTTTTTAAGTTTAATTTATGATGAATTTAAGCTATTTTTTTGTTTACAAATTAAAATTGTGTACTTAATTTCACTTTGTACTTGTAGGTTGCTTACTAATGCAACTGAAAGGGCAAGGGCAGCAGTAGAGGAGCAAAAAGAAAAATGGCAAAATATGGCTGCTCTATTCTTTCTGATGGGTGGACGGATGGAAAAAACCGTACCATCATTAATTTTTTGGTTGCATGCAAAGAAGAGGTGGTGTTTTTAAAATCAGTTGATGCCTCCCACATTGTAAAAAGTGCAGAAAATTTGGCTAAGATGTTGGAGGGAGTTTGCATGGAGGTGGGGATTGCAAATGTTGTGCAAATCATAACTGATAATGCAGCAGCATATGTGGCAGCAGGAAGACTTCTCCAAGATAAACACCCCTCAATTTTTTGGACACCATGTGCAGCTCATGTCCTTGACCTTCTTTTGGAGGACATAGAAAAACTAGATTGGGTCACACCAATTGTAGAGGACGCGAGGAGAATCACTAAATATATCTACAATCACCCTTGGGTTCTTCGCTTGATGAGGGAGCACACCCATGGGAAAGAATTGGTGAGGCCAGGTGTCACAAGGTTTGCAACGATCTTCTTAACGTTGCAAAGCATTCTTGGTTCTTTGACGGCTTTAAAACAAATGTTTGTGAGTAAATCATGGGATGACTCAACCTATTCAAAGAAGCCGGATGGAGATAACGTGTCAAGAATTGTGTTTGATGCTGAATTTGCAAAAAAGGCTGCAGAGATTGTGAAGGTAACTTCAATTTCAAAACTTTGAATTTGAATTCAAATTGAATAAATTTTTTGATGTCTTTCATTGTAAATTTGAAACTCTAATCTTTTTTCATTTTTATATTGTAATTTGTAGCTTTCAGAGCCCTTGGTTAGAGTGCTCCGCTTGGTGGATGGGGATAAAATCCCAATGGGATATCTTTATGAGGCCATGGATAGGGCCAAGGAGGCTATAAAAAATTATTATAAAGGGGACAGCCTCAAATTTGATCCCATTTGGGAGATTATTGACAGGAGATGGAACCATCAACTCCACCAACCCATCCATGCAGCAGGCTACTTCTTGAACCCTCATTTCTTCCATTCAAGCACCTACTCAGATCCTACTGGAGAGGTTATGGAGGGACTCATGAAGTGCATTCAGAGAATGTCACCTAACCTTGATGCAGGAGACCTTGTTGTTAATGAAATCCAAAGTTATAGAGAAAAAAGGGGTGAACTCTTCTCTTTAGAGCTAGCAAAGAGAGCAATACACAATCAACCACCAGGTATAAATTTTGAAATTTACAAGTTACAAATATTGATAATTTGATAAAATATGTTTTCAAATTTCAACTTTTGAGTTTTGACTTTCCTTTCTAAGTTTCTAGGTTCTCTTCTAACTCTTAATTTGTTTTTTGTAGATGTTTGGTGGTCAAATTGGGGTGGAAATACCCCACATCTCCAGCAATTTGCCCTCCGTGTCTTATCGCAGCCTTGTAGCTCTTCCAATTGTGAGCGCAATTGGAGCTTGTTTGAGGCCATCCACACAAAGAAAAGGAACAAACTAGCTCAGAAACGCCTGAATGACCTTGTGTATGTGCAATATAATCTTCGGCTGCGCAAAAAACAAGTTAAGGAGATATCAGATGATCCAATTGATTTGGATGAGATAGATCCATACAATGATTGGATAGGGCAAGATGAGCAACCTCCATTGTTTTCTGACAATGAGATTTATGACTTTGAGCGACAAGCAATGGAGGACGAGGGTGGATTTGCATTCTCATTGGATGACATTGAGGATGATCCTGAGGAGGAGTCATTGGCAGTGCCAGAGCCACCGGTAGTAGCCTCTGCATCCAGGATGGAGGTTGAGGAGCCACAGCAGATGCCTACAACTACAGCCGCTCCCGTAGTGAGAACACCGAGAAATACTAGACATGGGAAGAGGAAGATGTGAATTTGTAAAAGCTGAAATATATTAATGTTGTATTTACTTTCAGTTTTACAAAAACAATTTGCTATTTTCATTTTGTTTCAAACTATTAGTATACTATCAGTGTATTGAGCATTCCACATGGGGATGCGATTTTGTATCTAATTTTCTTTCAAATCAATCAAATATAACTAGACTCAGCTTGTTTCTTCTATGTTCTCATTTTATTGACTCATTGGATGCATCTTATCATTGAATTTTGCAAAAAAAATGTGATTTTAATGAAGTTTAAGCAATTTTTTAAGTTGCCGAGTTTTTTGCCGAGTTTTTTCCTAACTTTTGCCGAGTTTTTTCCGTACCATATTTTCCCCGGCTTGGCGAAGCTTTTTGCATTTGGGCGAAGTTTTGCAACTATATGTTTAGTACGTGCTGGTGAATTGAACATAACTCACCCCCATTATTTAACTGAAGAATGATGATTGGACATCTTGACTCTTTTTCAACTAATGCTTTAAACTTTTGGAATTCATTAAACACATCTAATTTTGCTTTGAGGAAAACACATTTTCCTACTGAAATCATCAACAAACAAGAGAAAATACTTGGCACCAATGATTGATGCAACATTCATTGGTCCACAAACATCTAGATGAATCAGCTGAAGGACCTTGGATGCCCTCCAAGCTTGTCCGCTTGAAAATGGAGTTCGATGTTGCTTCCCTGCTTGACAAGCTCTGCATACACCATGTGTCTACTACTGAATCTTAGGTAAGCTTTCTACAAAATTCTCTCAAGCCAGTTGAGAGAGGTATGCTAGGTTGAGATGCCCATACCGCCGATGCCCAAGAGTGTTGATGGATAAACTCTTCACAACCATTGCATGCTCTTGAGACTCTCTAGTATCAACCGGCCTATACAAGCCATGATCTTTGAGCCCAACTACAACCGTTTTCTTGGACTCCTTGTCAACAATGTGGCACTTATGTGAACTGAAGATGATATCCAACTTCGGGCAGTGTTGCATAATCTGACTCACAGAGAGCAAATTGAGCTCCATGCTCGGAACATGGTATACATTGAGAAATATGAGATTTCTCCTACCAAATGTAATGTGAACGTTTCCTTTTCTGAACTGTATACTCTTCACCACCACTAAAGATCACAGAATTGGAGCAAGCCCTATACTCTGTGAACCAATCTCTCTTGTGTGTAAAATGCCGAGATGCTCCAGAGTCAATATATCACGTAGAAGATTTGATATGAGCTACTGGTCTTTTGGCTATGAATGCATAGAAGGAAAAATCCTTCTGCTTAGAATGCTCTACAACATGGGCCTTTTGCTGAGACCCTCCCTAGTTGGATTTTTGATCAATCAACCGCTTCATGCAGTGTTTCTTCATATGACCAAGCTTACCATAATAATGACATGTGATGTTCTTCTTGCAGTTGTCCTCAGATTTGTCTTGTCCTTTCTACTAAGAGGACTTGCCTTTGCCTTTGTCTTTGACAGTAAAAGCCTGTTCCACACTAGTTTTCTCACCATTGCTCCCAAACTACTTCTTCCACCTGTCCTGTTGCAAGAGCTTGTTGCACAAATCATCAAACTTCAGATCAACATTGGTGGAGGTAATGTTGAGAGTTTCAATTAAGTGCTCATAGGATCCTAGTAAGCTTTTCAGCATGATAACCACCATATCTTCTTCTTCCATCTTTCGACCAATGGCCTCTAGTTGATCGTTGATCGCGAATGCCTTTGATCTTCATGAGATGATCTCGCGAAGACATCTTGTCATCCATTATAATGAAGAACAACATATTTTTAAGGAAGAATGCTTTGCCCTTGTTTGATGTCTCGTGTAGATCCTTCAAGTGTGCCCAAATTTTTGTAGTAGTCTTGCTAGATGGTACTTTTGGAAGCATCTCATCGGTGACAGATGACTTGAGCAACATAACCTTTTCACGATTACGCTCATTGAACTTGTCTTGGTCATTGCTTGTAGCTGTCGGATGAGCAGATGTACTCAGAACAATCAGATCTAAACACTAGTACTTGAAAATGGTGAGCATCCTTTGTTTCCAGGTATTGTAATTTTTACCATTGAATCTTTAGCTGCTTTCCAACATGATGTGGTCAAAGATGCCATCCCTCTTGTTTTCCAAAGGCACAAAAAATGAGGTCAAAGTCAACAAACTTCAATCAATTTTTTATTGAAAATAAATCTGATTTTTCTGTCAAAAAATCAATCAAACCCTAGGCGGCAGTTGGCTCAAATCCCTAGGCGTTGCTTTGAAACCCATGATTTTTAATGAAAATCGTCAAAAAATTGCAGATGCTCAAAACCCATGATTTTATCCAAAAAACAATTTAATTTTTTTTTTTTTGCAAAAACAGGTCAGAAACCCTAGGCACGCAGGAGACAATTTTTGGTTCAAAAAAATCATAAAAAAATCAGCTTCAAAAATCCAATGCAAAAATCAGACTCACACACCAAAACTAGGTTGCGAAAGAAATGCCTAGATGTGGCAATATCTAAAATCGCACGGGGAAAAAGAGAAACATAGACATTGTGACTTTTTTTCTTCAGCCATGCGATTTTTTTCAGTGCCACACATTTTTTTTAGAAAAAAATCGTCAAAAAATGCATAAATAGCGTGTCATAGAAACTGTAGGTCGCGCAAGAACCAGTAGAAGAGGTTGTGATTTGGAGAAAAATAAAGGGTACAATTTTTAATCAGCAAAAAATCGATCAAAAACTTCTGAAAATATCTTTCAAATTTTCAGGTAATTAGCCCATGAATTTTATTAAAAAAAATTCGCCAAAAAACAACCTCTGCTCTGATACCATGAAATGGTAATTGATTGATTTACAAAGGAAAGGAAAAATGCTTAAATAAGCAATTACAAATGATGTTTCTAAAACAAAAAAGATCACGAACGAAAATAATAAAAAGAAAGTTACTGAAACTACCTGAAAGCTAACTAAACGACTAACATGACCATTACAAGCTAAATATAACAATATCACTTTAATAGTTGGTTATGATTTTATTTTGTGATTATAAATGTTTATTATTATTAGAATTATTTATGGTGCTGCTTGGCAATATGTTCAATTTATATGTTCCATAATATTGAACCATTTTCTGAACTTGGTCATTTTAGAAAAACATTGAAAAATAGTGAATTTTAGAGAGGTATTTTATTGAATTGCATTGTATACCAAATTATCTTCAAATATGCACAAAAACTAACTAGTTAGATCTATCATACACAAATGTACATAAATTATCTTTAAATATACTTAAAAACTAATTAGTTAGATCACCCATGGACAAAGTGTACATAAAGAAGTAAGTATAATATTTAATTTCGAAAGTTGAACTTAAAACTTGAAAGCTGATATGTAAGAAAAGTTACTTTGATATGCTTAAAATTGCTTTCTTATACACAAAAATGGATTTAGAAATCCATGTGTGAGCCACTCCACCCAATATTAGATACAAGATGTTGAACCTTGTGACACTTTGTGTACATCAAATAAGCAACTAGAGACATTCTATTAGTAGAAGAGGTAGCAATAAAATTATTCTAGCAAGCAAGAAAGAAATTATACTAATGTCTATGAATGACAAGTAATGGGTCAAAGGGACTGAAATGTGCATCTGTACAGTAGAAAATTACTAGGGTACAAAGGCCCTTGGACTAAAGAAAACACAAGAAGGCAAAGAAAAACAAGAGAAACAAAGAAATAGAAAAGCATTGGTAAACCTAAAATGGTAACCCCTAAACAAGTACAAGTATAAAAATAATTGAGAGGATGACCCTTCAGAGCTATGGGAGTAGATGAAGACAAAAACGGGCAACCTATGCAAGAAGCAAAAACCATCAAGAGTTTTAGGCTTATGAAATTTTACCGGAGAGGTGTGAATATTCCAAGCCAAATTTTTTCGCTTTTCAATTCAACGATTACAACATTACAGCAAGTGCAATCCGGCATGTTAGATGGATAAACCAAAACGTGCAAGAAAGAAACTCTAACCAAAATGGCGCCGATGATGGCGAGCATTGGTCAGAGGATCTTCTACTCTAGATACAGAAAGGAACTCAACGTCAAGTATGTGCTACCCAATCCAATGCGGAGTGAGGGGCGACCATATGACGGAGTGAGTACAAAAGCAAAGCTTGAAATGAAATGCTGAAAGCTGAAACTACTCAACACCCAGAATGTGCTTGCTCACCCAGAATGGGAAGTAGCTACCATAGGGCGGAGTTATAACTATTATAATGACTTTTAATTGAAACAAGCGTTACAAATCAGAATTGAGCAACAAATAAGAATGACTGCCAGTACTACTGTCAGCTTTACAAAATAAGAAGGATTCGCTTGCCAATGTCTTAAGAAGCTGAGAGATTAGCATTACATTATAGAGATAAACCTTTCTCTTGGATAGGCATGCCAAAACAATAGAACCTTCAAGAAGCAATACAAGAATTCTGATTTTTCTGTTACAAATCTGCTCTTAAAGGAAATAACAGCAGTCTATGGAAATGATCATATGCTCATAACTTCCTAACAACTTGCTCAAATGATATGATTTTGATGCACAACACTATCCTTATGAAGGTGCCCAATCTAACACCAAAAAACAGACCCAAAATGCACCCAATGTTTAATACACGAATTCCAATGCCACAAAAAGGTACGGCCCAGCTGAAAGGGGCGATTTTCTTTTTAAAAATAATGCAAGCTCTAAAAATTCTACAAATTGGAGAATGATGGCGTCTAAGCCTTGCAAAGCCAATGAGCTAACACCCACAATGATATTTTTGGTATTTTATGATTTATGAATAAAACATGCAATCTGCTGTCTAGAAACAATGCAATATGCTGAAACTATTAAATGCCAATTCGAATCTAACTATGCAAAGAGCTGAGAACAAAACACACTAAATGCAACTCACAGTACAATGATTCACCACTAGATGTTGTCTTGCAAACACGAAGTGATGCCCAAGCTAGGAGGCCTTCATTCCTCGAAGCAGTCCCAGAGCCAATCCGGCAGCATAACAGTATAGTCGACAAAAGATCCCCAATAATGTTCCAAGACTCCTCTTTATAATCCTCCAGTTGACTTCTCAAAACCCTAAAATCCGCTTTTAGGTCAAAACCCCTAATCTCCTCAAGAAGGCGTACTTTCTCTTCAAGGCTTAAGATTTGACATTTTAAATAAATATCATACTTTGAAACATGCGCCCCTCATAACCTTGCTTTGATTTAGGAAATAATTAAAATCATCTCTTAATGAGGGCGCCACCCTCAAAGACCCACTTTTAAAAACAACATTAAGTCATAAAGTCTAAGCCAAGGGGTCAACGTTAAAATATAACATTTAAACGTGACCTTTTTAATTAAATGACTTAACTTATCCTTCTGAATGAGCCCTGAAGCCAAAACTGAGCAAGACATCTGACCCAACTGAAGCAGGAAGTCAACCGAGCTGAACTCAACCGGAAAGCTGCCAAAAATAGAATTTACTAAAAATAGTAAATTCCAAAAAGTGCTCTGAATGCCGAGATGATCATACCACTACGAAGCTCTCTGAAAACCCAGAAAGAATCCGCCATTGAATCCACCATCTCTGAGCAATGACCTCCTCAAAAATAGGAAACCCTAATTTTATCTTCTGACTAGCCTTCGGGTTTCCAGAAAAAGGCCAATGGTCACATGAATGATCAGGTTTGAGAAGGGGACATTACAAGGTGCCAATGGTATAATCATCAATCGTTAATTGAGCACCAATGCAAAATCTGAAAATACTCATGTTGGGTGGGTTGGACAATCCTTAGAGGTAGTTTATTACAAATAGAACCTTCCCTAACACTCAAAACTTAGGAGCTGCTAGTGTTAGAGAGAAAATTGGTAATGTGAGCATGTCTCAAGATCTATGATGTAAAAGAAGAGTGCTAGAGGTCCCCCGACATTGATAGTAGATAGAACCATGACCACTAGAATTAGAGTTGAGGTGTCAAGGAGTCATATTAGTAGTAAACAATGAAGATGAGCAATGACTCACCAATCTGTCCCCACCTATGCATGACTCAATAGTATCTAAAGGGGACTTGACACCTCCAACATTTGTGACAGGTTGAAAGAAGGAACTAATTAGTTTGGTAGCTCTTGGGGCTCCACAAAGGGATCTATGCTTGAAGTGGTTACCTCACAAAGAAAAAGGGCCAAGCATCTTTGATTAGGGTAGTGGAAGAAGGTAGAGGGAGATTCATTAGAATCTCTATATGAAAGATGGTTTCTCCCAAATATTTCATAGTAATGGTGGCAAGTCTCAATTGAAGCTAGTGGGATCACACTCTCAATTGGCCAAGGGGAACCCTCAAACCATTAGATCAATAATGTTGAAGATGGTTGGGTTGAATAATGGTCCCATCCACAACTTGTAAGAAGTGCTTATCATAGAGTTTGGTGTTAAGAGAATTCAAAGGGGAGAACCAAGTGACTTGGATGTACAATAGTAAATGTCCTTTGTAATTGATTGATTGAGCATCACCTTCTCGAGAAGATATCGATGAGAGGCATCTAAGGAGTACTTGAAAGAAGTTAGCTTGTCCAATGAAATGGTGATGGACTAGAAAAACAAATAGGCCTCAAAA
>VDFB02160537.1:0-27511 GCA_007258455.2 Sequoia sempervirens | reverse complement strand
AACTCATTCTAATGAGTGTTTCATGGCCTCTCTTGGTAGAAAATTCACCTAAAACCTAATAAGACTTCTTAGGAAATTTGTATCCTTTTTTTTTTTCACAGTCAAAAGATACAAAATTTTAAAGACCATTGTTTAACCTAAGTCTGTGATAGGAAAAGGTAAATTTAATCAATTTTCTTGCATAAAAAATCTATGAATTCACCAAAAAATCATGGCATTAAACCTATACAACCATTTTTCCACTTTGCATCCACCTTCATACTTGGTACTGTATAGTACATGTCTGTACAAGACTAATTTTAGACTATTTTTTATAGAAAAAGAACATAACAATGATAGTTAGGATTTATTTCTTACATAAAAATACTACAAATTAAATACTTAAGCAATATCTCAAACCTATAAGATAATTCTCTTGTTATTCATTCACTCAAGGTATGATATCGTGCCCTCCCACATCCATACAATCAAGTATTTTCAATTTTTTTATTAGAAATACAAGTAAAATAGTAAAAAATGTCATCTAAACTGAACATACAAGGCAAAATATTTCACTATTTCACCAAACTTCTTGGAGCCTTCCTCTGCATTGTTCTCCATGAGAATGAACGTATGAAAATAGTTACAATATCATTTTGTGTATGATTTTTTCATCCAAACCTAGATAACATGTTCTTAGTGTTGTGTGGTCTCACAACACACCCCAAGACTGTAAGACTTGGGGACCCAAGTGAAAACTAACACTTATGGTAGGTGCTGGCTAGTTGAAAAGATCACTGTAAATGAAGAGAAAAGATAAATCTTTAGTAAAATAATACTTCGTAATATAGTGTTCTGGGTACCAGATACTGCGAACCAGGAATGTTGAAAAGATAAAAATGTAATGCAAATGTTGAGAAAAGTGTATTAGTCTGATAGTTGAGGTCTAGTAAGATGGAAATTTTGGTAAAACTAAAGTTTGGGAAAATTCATGGGTAGAGATGAATACCAGGCACCAGCTACCGGGTACCGGGTAATGATGTAAAATGAAGTTTTAAAATCTTAAGGTTATCCAATGAGTTCGATAGTTCGGTAACCCGGTACAAAAAAGATAACCATGCAAGGATTTGTGATATGCTAGAAAGCATGTTATTTATGAGAAATTTAAATGATAATCAATTTAATGATGGTTTTATTTACATGAGATTTTGTTTTAAAATGTTTTTTTAAAAGGGATTTAATAAGTGGAATTTGTGATTGCAGGAGAAGCAGATTGTGATGTAGAGTTCGGGTATGGATGGTCAAGAAAATAAAAGTTGCGAACAAATCCGATGGTGTTACAAGGTTTAATGACACTTCAGAAGATCATGCTGGGATAGAGTTTGTTACAAAGATACACCGGATACTAGGAAACCAGAACTCTGGAGTTTAAGAATGCAACATAGAAGTGTATTCATTATGTGGATTACTTATTCCTAGAATGTTCAAATCGAGGATGAACCTGAGTGAAGGGTGATCCCACAATACTGGTTTACAATTTTTGGCCAAACTAGACACTGAACTGATTTTTCCTAACTAAATCTTCACTTTCAGGCACCTATAGTGGCTAAACCGTGAGGAATTTGAAGATGATGAAAACTAGTGATTTGTGAAATTTTGTCTATAGATTCTAAATATATATATATTAAAATTTTTGGAATCAAATTGCACTTGTTTTTCCATCTCCTTCAAAAACTAGTTTTTTTCAGTAAACACCATTTTTAAGGAGTGATGCTCATCAGATAACAATAATTTTTCCATGAAGGATAATTTTTTTTTGAAATTTAGATTTGTAACTATGATATCTAGTGCTTACAATTGGTTTCATAGTGTTTTATCAATATTTTTCCAATCAAGCTTCAAAGTCAAAACCACCAAATCCTGCATATCAATAATCCTCACACAGCACACAACTTCCTTTAGCATGGTACTGAAATCAATTTTATTTTGCCGACCAAGGACTCAACACCAGCAACTCATATCTTCTCAATTTTGACAACTTCTCACACACGCGCAACAAAGAGTTTGATTTTGAAAACCTACATTCACAAGCATAGGCCAAAAATAAATATAATAATAATAAAATTAAATTTATTTAAAATTATACTTTGGGAAGCTTATAATAAGAACTACATACAAAAATAAAATTTAAATGAATTATTTAATCCCCAAAAGATAAATCAAAAGTGGTTTTTAATTAACATTTTTATAGGTGTAAAGGAGACTCTGTTATAGGTATGGTTTAAAACTAGTGTGGTTCTATCCAAGGGGGTTTGATATAAAGTAGTTTGATCAAACCCTCTTAAATTGGAATGATTTAAATGGAAATTTTTAAGGCTTAAATCATTATATTTTCTAAAAAATATGTGATTAAATTAGCAAAAGTTAAAATCTCCTAGAAATTGTAACACAACTTTGTGGGATCACCTTGCAGGAATGGAAATTCCTCCTAATCATTTTGAATGTATGGGAAGTTCCTGCATTCTATTTGAGTATATTTGTTTGGTTCAAAGAAGGAACCCTGATAATAAGAAGATAAAACCTGAAGTGCTTCAACGTGCAGATTGAGGTTCACCTTCATTGACTTCGGTTGCAATTCTCTTACCAATCACCACATTCCACATGCCTTGATGTGATTCATCCCTTGGATTTCCTCTCATGTATTTTTATTTGTTGCAAGTATGAGAAAGTTTGGTGGTGTTTTCATTGACTACAACACAGTACAAGATGTTGCAAATTGTACATGTATGGTTGAGATGTTGTTGAGATGTTGTGAGTACATGGAGCTGTGTTTATGATGTTACAGATATGATGATATGATGGGTTACCAAGATCTTTTGAGAAAATTAATAGAGTGAATTCAGAGTTATGCATGTGTTCAAAATTTTCTCCAGTACATGTGCTTCACGTTTCTTCTATGTTGATCCTATGCTTGTGTCAATTTGAAGGGCCACTTTTGGGAATCTGTTGGTGACATCTCCTAGTTTGTAGCTTCTATTTTGATGGAGTGTGAAATTTATGCTCACCGATGTGTGAACTGGTTTGATAGAGGTGTTTGTCTATGGACTGAGAATTTTTTCTGCTCTCTAGTCCTCCACTGATTTGTTTCAAGTCTTGTAGATCTAGAATATGTTTTGCAATGGTGTTCTCTGTGTTCTGGTGAAGGTGTTCAAGATTTGGTGCTCTGGAAGATGAGTTTCAATATTACTATGTGTATCTATACAGTCTGGATGGACTATTGGAAAGTGTTGTGTGTTTGAATGTTATTGCAAATGATGCAGATGTATCTGAAGGTATCTATTTGAGATGTGTTCTCATGCATATTGAAGCATGCTACATCATTTGCATGTTATCTTCTTGTTGGGAAGCATGTACTTCAATGTTCATTTATTTTTTCATTAGGTTTGGCCGACCTATTGTTTACACTTCATACGAAGGATAAGTTTTAATTAAGGAAGTGTGTAATTGATTCAAGACGTTATTTTGGGTCGTAGTTAAGTATTGGTATGGTCCACTCTCATTCCTTTCCACTGCAGAAATGTTGAGTTGTTGACACGTTATTTTGGGTCATAGTTAAGTATTGGTATGGTCCACTCTCATTCCTTTCCATTGTAGGAATGTTGAGTTGCTGACATGTTATTTTGGGTTGTAGTTAAGTATTGGTGTGGTCCACTCTCATTCCTTTCCATCGCAAGAATGTTGAGTTGCTAACCTAATTTGAATTTATGAAATGAAGTGCATGTAGCCAACCTTGGAGATAGTTTCTAATGTTGAAGAGGGTATAAATGCAAGTCAATATGTTGTGATTAAGTGTTTATCGAATCAAGAAGAAGAGAAGAGTTGTGTGAAAGCGAATTGAGGTAGAAATACTTTAATGTGTTAGATTCCTGAAAGTAGTGAGCTAGCAGTATCTACAATTCTTCTGATCAAAGTTGCAAGTGTGTGTAATTTGTTGTGGTGGATCTTTTATGTAATATTTTTTATTTGTAGGAAGTGAGCCTCCTTTTTGGACAGTGAGCCTTTGTATCTAGGAAGTGAGCCCTTGGTAGTGAGCCTCTTTGTATTCAGTTTTGTTATTACTTTATATTGTGAGTTAATCCTCACTGAGGTTTTTCCCTCATTGTGTTTTCAACATAAATCTAGTGTTTCCTATGTTGATATTGCCTTCTCTTATTTACATTTCATGTTCATACTTAATAATAGAAATAAGTGGATAAGAAATTGATACATATTTGAGATTTGGATTTGTGTTTGGTGACAATTGATTGATCCCCCTCTCAGTTGTCTTGCACTTTTCAACAATTAGTATTAGAGAATTGGTTCCTTGGTGAAGAGATTAACCACTTAAGGTAGATATGATGGAACATAAGTTGGCAATCCCTATGTTTGATGGATCTACTTACAGTGACTGGAAAGTGCAGATGAGAGGTTATATAATCTCTCTTGATTACAAGACCTAGAAGGCTATTGAGAAGAAATATGTTGCTCCGATGAGTGGTCTATCTACTGTTGATGAGATTTCTGCATATGAGGAGATTGAAAAAGTGAGGTATGCTATTTATAGTGCTTTATCCAAGACTGAGTGAACAAAAGGTTATTTCTTTGGGCACTACTTATGAAGTTTGGAAGAAGTTGGAAGATATTTATGAAGGAAATGATAGAGTGAAATTGACAAAGAAGCTGACAACAAAGCGTAGATATGAGAATCTAAATCATATGTAAGTTGAATGTGCAATCTATTTCGGAAGGTTGATCTTTGTATAAAAATGGAGATTGGAATCAGGGGCACTCTAGCAGTTAGAGATATAATCAGAAGATTCCGTGGCTGCAGTGTTACAAGTGATAAGGTTCGATTGTTGAGGAAATGTGTGATCCTATGGGAAATACCTAAAGAATAGTTGTTGCTTTGGACCACATTTAGGATGAGGAAGTTTGGAAAGAAGAGGAAAGATAGAGTCAACATTTAAAGAAACAAAGATGAAGATGATCGAGATGATGTTTGGGTTGGAGTAAATTTACGAAAGTTAAAGAAAGGTTATAGTAGTATGACTATGTTTCTCTTCGTCTTTAGTTGTTGTAATATTGGTCATTATGCCTCAAGATGTCTGAATAGAGTTGTACATAAGAAGAATAGAGATCATAAAGATAGAAAGGATAAGAAATTCAAAAAGTTGTATTATGTTAGAGAAGAAGCTAGAATCTCTGATGATGAATCTGATTATGAGGGTGATGATAGTGAATTCTTGTTCTTAGCTTTGGAGAATAAATCTATTTTTGCTAACTCTATAAAATGTGCAAGAAAAAAATATTCGAAGAACAAGAAGGATGAGATGGAAGGTACTTTGGTCACCACCTTTCATGCTGAATGAGGACCTTGGTGGTTCAGCCAATTGGATGTTTAATTACAGCAATAAAAAGCTGGTTGCTAAACTTGAAAGGTATGATGGTGGTTTAGTCATGTTTGGTGATGATTTTGTAAATAATATTGTTGGAAAGGTACAGTGGTTTGATGGAATACTATGCCATTGATATATGTATACGAGAGCCTTGAGCCTGTGCTTTTAGTGTTGGATAGATGTAAGTAACCAAACTTGTGTTTTAGG
Source organism: Sequoia sempervirens (assembly GCA_007258455.2). Taxonomy (NCBI): domain Eukaryota; kingdom Viridiplantae; phylum Streptophyta; class Pinopsida; order Cupressales; family Cupressaceae; genus Sequoia; species Sequoia sempervirens. The sequence goes on along the minus strand of VDFB02160537.1, from coordinate 21,890 downwards.
ATAATTCCCGTGAGATCAAAAAAGGGTTTGAAGCTATGGTTGTTGCAGGAAGGAGAACTCATGGAAACATCTATTAGCATAAGGGTGTTGATGGCAAGTGCCTTGTATCTCAGGTTAATGAAAGTTGGCTATGGCACCAGAGGATGGGACATGTGAACTTTGACAATTTGGTCTGGTTTAGTTCAAGAGAGGTTGTCTGAGATCTGCCTAAAATAAAAAAACTTGCTAATAATGTTTGCAGAAGTTGTCAGCTAGGGAAACAAACAAGATGTAGTTTCAAAGGAAAAGAGCAATCAACTACCGAAATGTTGGAATTAATTCATATTGACCTCTGTGGTCCTACTAGAATAGGAAGCCTAAATGGTGACATGTATTTCATGCTCCTTATTGATGATTATTCTCAAATGACATGGGTTACTTTTCTTAGAGAGAAGACTCAGGCTCTGAATAGGTTTAAAGTGTTCAAAGAAAGAGTAAAAATAGAAGTGAGCACAAAAAATTAAATATTTGAGATATGATAGAGGTGGAGATTTACTTCTAGTAGGTTAATGCATTTGTGAAGAGCATGGCATAAAGAGACATTTTATATACGAACTACTCAACAAAATGTAGTTATTGATGAAAGAATTAGACTATGCATAAAGGCTACAAAAGAACCATGATGAAAGAGTAAATATGCACGATTATTAGTAGAGAGTCAATACCTTTGTTGTTTATATTCTTTTCAACAAAGTTCGGATAGGAGAAAACAACTGAGTCCTTATGAGTTATGGATTGGTAAGGCTCCTACTGTGAAGTACTTTAAGGTGTTTGGAAGTAGATATTATATTAAAAGAGATGATGAGAATCTTGGGAAGTTTGATGCTAGATGTGATGAAGGGATTTTCCTTAGATATTCAACTACCAGCAAAGCATATAGATGCTTTAATAAAAGATTGAGGAAGATTGTTGAGAGTGTGTGCCAAGGTTGATGAGGATATGCAAAGACCTATTGAGATAAGTGAAGAACTAGATGATCCTATCTATGGAATAGTACCTAAAGAGAATAAGAAAGAGGAAGTAGAACACACTGAAGAAGAAGTATAAGAGGCACCAAAACTTGTTCCTAAGACTCTTAAGTATGTCCAGAAGAATCATCCGAAGGAACATATAATTGGAGATAAGAGTGAAGGTGTGAAGACAATAAGTAAAGTAGCAGCTGAGGAAAATATGTGTTTACTTTCTAAAATAGAACCTAAGTCACTATGTGAGCATGTGAAGATGAGAGTTGGGTTAGAGCTATGAAAGAAGAGTTGCAACATATAGAGAAGAATCAGACATTGGAACTGGTTCCTAGAATTGTGAATAAGAATGCAATTGGTTCGAAGTGGGTGTTCAAAAATAAGTTGAATGAGAATGGTGAAGTTCTAGGAAACAAAGAAAAACTTGTATGCAAAGGATAATCACAAGTTGAAGGAATAGACTTTGAAGAGATATTTTCCCCTGTGGCAAGAATGGAAGCTATTAGGACATTTTTGGCATTTTTTTCCCACAAGGATTTCAAGGTATATCAAATGGATGTTAAGTCTATATTTTTGAATGGAGAAATAGAATAAGAAGTATACATGGAACAACCTGAAGGATTTCAGTTATTAGAAAAACTGGATATATAAGTTGGAAAAGGCATTGTATGGACTGAAAGAAGCTCCCAGAGCATGGTATGCTTGATTGGACAAATATTTGACACAAAAAAAGTTTAATAAGGGATGTACAGACAACAATATTTATTTCAAGGTGGAAGGAAACAAAATGTTGATAGTGGTTGTATATGTTGATGATATCATATTTGGAGGAAATGAAGGTAAGAGATTTGTAGAGGAAATACAAAAAGAATTTGAAATGTCCATGATTGGTGAGTTGAATTTATTTCTTGGTCTTCAAGTGAATCAAACTAATAAGGGGATATTCATTTCACAATTGAAATATTTCAAAGGGCTGTTGTAGAAATTTGGAATGGATGAATCTAAACCAGTTAGTACTCCTATGGTGACTGGATGTAAGTTGTGTAAATATGATGAATAAGCTAAAGATGATCAGAGAAAATATAGATCTATGATTGGTGGACTACTATATCTTACTGCTACCAGATTGGATATCATGCATGTAGTATGTTTGGTTGCTAGATTTCAAGAAAAACTTAAATAAGCACATGTTATAGCTATAAAGAGGATATTCAAATATCTTAAATGCACACTAGATTATGGCTTATGGTATCCTAAGGATACTAAATTCACTTTAAGTGCTTATACTGATGCAGATTGGGCTGGTTGTGTGGATGACCAAAAGAGTGCCAGTGGAGGTGATTTATTTCTTGGTTGAAGATTGGTTTCATGGTTAAGTAAGAAACATGATTCAATTTCTTTATCCACTGTAGAAGCGGAGTAGATTGCTACAACATCTTGTTGTAGATAGGTTTTATGGATGAAGAAAACACTACAAGATATTGGAATAATATGTGATGAGCCTATACCTATCTTCTATGATAAAAAAATTTCTATAAACATTTCAAAGAATCTGGTAAAGCATTCAAGAACAAAACATATATCTATCAGATATTATTTCCTGAGAGAAAAGGTATTGGAGAATAAAGTCAGACTGGAGTATGTGTCTACAAAGGAAGATATTGTAGATATATTTACTAAGGATCTTTTGAAGGATACTTTTGAGTATCTCAGGGATAAGTTGGGGGTCATTGGCCCTCCGAACTAGGTGCACATGGACGTGCATTAGTCTAGTGGATCCACATATTCTTCATTGATCTAGATTGATGAATGGGTCTACTTTGTAGGGGGAGTAGAGAGTTTTCATTGTTTTAGTATGAAGTGGGAGCACTCCTAAGGAGGAGTGATCAATTTTTTTTGTCTTTGTCATTAATGTCAAAAGGGGAGAGAGAGTCATGTGAAAAATAGTAGAAGAGGAAGTGAAGGTCTTTGACCAGAATATTGAGAATGCAAGAATGTTGTGTAGGTTTTCTAATCTGAAAAATAAAGGAGAGTGTTGTCTTTGATGGTATTTCACATTATGTGTTTCCATCAATGACAAAGGGGGAGATTTTTGCAAGTATGAGCAAGTTTGGTGGTGTTGTCATTAATATTGTCATTAATGTCAACATAGTACAAGATATTGAAAATTGTACATGTATGGTTGAGATGTTGTGAGTACATGGAGCTATCTTTATGATGTTGCAGATATGCTAATATGATGGGTTACAAGGTTCTTTTGAGAAAATTAATAAAAAGTGAAGTTAGAGTTATGTATGTGTTCAGAATGTGCTCTGGTATGTGCTCCATGTTCCTTATGTGTTGATCCTATGCTTGTACAGATCTGAAGTTGGGCATATATTGGTGACATTTCCTGGTTTGTAGCTTCTAGTTTGATGGAGTGTGAAATTTGTGTTCACCATTGTGTGAACTGGTCTGACAAAGATGTTTGTCTATGGACTAGGAGAAATGTTTCAGCTTTGCAGTCCTCCTAATTTGTTTCAGGTCTTGTGGATCTGGAATATGTTTTTTAATGGTGTTATTTGTGTTCTCGCTAAGGTTTTCATGATTTGGTGCTCCAGAAGATGAGTTTCAATTTTACTATGTGTATTTGTATAGTTTGGATGGATTGTTGGAAGGTGTTATGTGTTTAAAGGTTGTTACAAATGATGTGGATGTATCTTAAGGTATCTAAGATGTGTTTTCTCATGCATATTGAAGCATGTTACATCATCTGCATGTTATCTTCTTGCTAGGAAGCACATACTTCAATGTTCATTTGTGTTTTCATTAGGTTTGGCCAACCTACTATTTACACGTCATACGAAGGATAAGTTTTAATTAAGGAAGTGTGTAATTGATTCAAGACATTATTTTGGGTCATAGTTAAGTATTGGTGTGCTCCACTCTCATTCCTTTCCACCATGGGAATTTTGAGTTGCCGACCTAATTTGAATTTATGAAATGAACCATATGTAGCCAACCATGGAGAAAGTTTCTAAGGTTGAAGAGGCTATAAATGCAAGTAAAGATATTAAGAATGAGTGTGTATCAAATCAAGAAGAAGAGAAGAGTTGTGTGAAAGTGAATTGAGGTAGTAGTACTTTAATGTGTTAGATTCCTAAAAGTAGTGAGCTGGCAGTATCTACAATTCTTTTGATCAAAGCTGCGAGTGTGTATAACCTGTTGTGGTGGATATTTTCTATAATCTTTTGTATTTTTAGGTAGTGAGCCTCCCTATTGGATAGTGAGTCCTTTTTGTTGGTAGTGAGCCTTTTTATTTGGGTAGTGAGCCCTTGGTAGCGAGCCTCTTTGTATTCAATTTTTCTATTACTTTATATTGTGAGTTAATCTTCACCGTGGTTTTTCCTTCATTGGGTTTTCCATGTAAATTTGGTGTTTCCTATGTTGATATTTCCTTCTATTATTTGTATTTCATGTTCATACTTAATAATATAAATAAGTGGATAATAAATTGATAAGTGTTTGAGATTTGGATTTATGTTTGGTGACCACTGATTCACCCCCCCTCTCAGTTGTCTTGCAGCTTTCAACAGTATTATTCTACCTATGTATTATTTCTATAAAAGGCCAGGGGATACTTATTTTTAAGTTAAGTTTAGAATTTGTAGATGTCAGAAGAGAAAAAAATTCTTTAAGTTTTGTTCTTTTTTCCTATTTTCTAAATCATTCCGAACTAAAATCTTGTATACACGTAGAATTTAATCAATATCAAAGCCAATTTTTTTAGCTACCTATCTCATGAATACATGCCATTTGGTTTTGTTAGTTCAATACGAACAAGACTATGTCTTCTAGCATTTAAATTGCATACCAAAACCTACTCGGTGTCCAAACTAAAACCCCTCTCTTTAAAAGATTGCATTGTTTTATATGTAGCTATGAAGAAATATGGTGAAGTATAAAGCAATTTGCTTTGATTTGATTAACTCTTTGGGCCATGCATGGAGAATAACCAAGAGAAATTTTAATTTTCAATATTTGAGTATTTCAATAGTCTTTCTAATTAATATTCAAGTCATTAATGGATGAATATTTAATCATCTAATTCTTGTGGAATAGAATATAACCATTCCTTTGATATTAACAACAATATCACACCATACCCTAAAGTGAACCTAGTATGGTCAAGACCTGACTACTAAAGACTTGGGATTTAATTGAGCCAACATTTTCCTATTATACAGACACCCCTAGGTTGCCTTTGGTTAAGTCTTTCAAGAAGGATAGGCTCTTGCGGTTTTCCCTTGATTGCATTGTTGTTATAGTGACATAAATCATCAACACTTAGGAGTAGTTATGTGCTATAAAAACCTAACCTAAGTTGGTAACTCACTTACAACCCCACTTGGGTGGGCTAAGAGGTTCATTATAGTATTATTTTCCCCTTTTACAATATTTTCAACCTCCTTAAATAATATTAATAACTTTTGACCTCCTAGGACTCCTTAACAAATTCAAATATTTAAACATAGTCTTTTGGAGGGAAACTCCTCTAGACCTTATTACATAATCAAAAGGATCACATTGAGTGGTCATCCATGCTAAAACACCAAAATGGACCTATTCATGAGATTTCTCATCAAAATCCAAAAATTACATTTTCAGGTTGCTAGATGCTCCTACATCATCATTGTGTTTGACTTTCCTACCTTTTCCATCTTGCCTATATATGTAAGGTTTCTATGTGCATTCATCCCATCTCATTTATTGCTCTTGATAATATCAATGGGGTTTATTGTATGCATGTATTTGTGGAAGTTTCTTGGTTTCTTGCTTTATGATCTTGGAAATAATAACATAAAAATACCATAAATAGTATTAAATAAAGATATATTTTTCTTTTTCTTGTGATGAGGAAATTTGTATCAATTAATGAATATAGTGAGATTTATGAACCACAAAATCTAAAAAATATCTTTGATAGGACCATGCGTATGGATGAGAATCAAAATATTTTTCTTTGGTCTATATAGGGTTGGTGACACTATTTTGAATATATTTCATGACTACAGTTTTACTATGTCATGAACTTGATATCGAATGATCTCTAGATTTTTCTCTATAAAATGATAAAAAATAGATTTCTAGACCATAATTATATTCTCTTTCACTTTTTTATGTGATGATAGTAATCAAAACCAATAGAGCATGAGCACAAACAAATCAAACACTATGATAAATTAAAGGAAATTCGGAGCCTTCAACAGTCTTTCTTCTTCTCCAATAAAAATCACACTAACTATTTGTATAATGAACTAATTTTTTATTTAAATACAATGATAAGGTAAATCACAAAATAAAGTCTTTTTCAATGTGTGGACATTGTAAATGGATGCTTCAATTCCTTGTCCATAGAATGGATACAAGAAGAGGGATCCAATTTCAGAATGTTCACATTCAAGGATATCTTAGAGATCTCAAACCAATGAAGGATGTGAGAGATCTGACTATAAGATATCCTTGGGTATGAGGGAGATAGGAAATAGGTTCACCACCAAGTGTAAACTTGGAAAATACAAAATATTTGAAAACACAATGTGATATGAAAACAAATGCTAAATGACCTAAAAAAGCCCTAAAAATGTAAATAAAGCTGAACAAAAAAGTAAAGATGTGAATGGTGTGTACCTCGAAACTTGTAGAGACTGGAAATGTTGTTGATTCTAAAATTTCAGCCCAGTGGGATCATTCGCCAATCTGGGTGACTCAGTCCCTGATCGGGTTTTTGCACAGAAAAAGTTTCTCGAAAAAGGGTATCTAAAAATGCCAAAATCCCAAAATTGACAAAAAATGGGACTCATTCGCCACTTGTGGTGAATGAGTCCAATTTGGCTTTTCTGGAAATTTAAAATCCTGATTTGCATCTCTTGGTCTATTCTTTCAGTACCACCAAGTGTTCGGAGTCAAAATCCTAATTTTTTTAGGGCTGTAAGTGACTTTTTGTGAATATTTTGACCTTGGCAATAGAGAGATGACTCCAACAGGTTTGAAACCTAATTTTCAATCATCCCCAAGCCTTCAAAGCACCTAGATTTGCAATCACACAAAGAAAGAGAGAAAATGTTGATTGTTAGGAAATAGGGGTTTTCCTTGGTCAAACCCCTTTTAGGTAATTAAACCAAAATGATGAAGTAAGATATTGAAGCATGGATATGAAACAATGCATTTAGAACCTTGCAATGATGATGGATCTTGAATTGCTACAACAATTAACAAAGAATTTTTCTCTTGAATTCCTTGGAAGCTATCTTGATGACCTTGTGAAGACTTGGAAAGCTTAACCCTTGCTTGCTTGGCTTGTTCTCATGAATGTATATATCAAAAAGATGATTTGGGAGATTTTTTATATAGGAAATGCACTCACATGACCATTAATTTGATCCCCAAGGCCGACATTGAAGAAATTTTAATTAAAAAACCCATTTTTTCCACTTAAACCTCAAAAATAGATCTAATGGGACTCATTCGCCATCCTAGGTGAATGAGTCCCAGCTGGATGGGACTCATTCACCCAAAGTAGCCAATGGATCCGATAAGGGCTATTTTTCTTGCTAGAATGTTGGGGAATGGAAAATTTAAGCTCTTATGTTGATCTAGTCAGGTTTTTTATCAAAATATGCCCCGAGATGCACAATATGGGGTCATAGGGGCCTATTAATGATGATATAAAGGGTGAATAGGGCTAGGGACACCAAGTTCAATGTGAAAGTGTGCTTAAATATACTTTACAACATTAAAATTAGGTCTACATAGCCTAGAAAGGCACAAGATCCAATGTGAATGTGTAAAACACATTACAACACTAGATTAAAACTGGGTTTAATTTACAAGCCTTTTAGATTAATGTGAGAATATAATTAAATACATATTACAACATTGAATTAAGGGAAAAACAGGTCCATTAGACTTAAATTCTTAATAAAAGTCTAGAAAAGTGTGAAAGTGATTTACAACACTTTACATCACCTTTACAAGTCATGTACTTTATTTAGTTTACAAGGGCCCAAGACCTAATGTGAATGTGTTATCCACATTACAACATTAAATCAAGGAAATATTAAGAAAAAATCACAAGGAGGACCCAAACAAGTCAAAAAAAGTAGAAGGGTTACTTTTTTCGGTGTCCACACAATGGAATTTTTGAGCTCCCAACGCCTCCTTGTCTTACACATAATTAAAAAGATGTTTGCACAACAACAAATATTTTGCAGTGTGATGTAGAGGTTCTTTGTTCAATCAAAGATCACCACTTTAGAGTCCATTCACAACATCCCTGCAGCTGCACCTATTTTCCTTGCCATACATACCATGGTTGTCAATGCAATTTTATTTTCCTTTATTTTCACTTCTAACTGAAATATGTAACTAGCCCATCCTACTTCCTCATACATGGGTATGTGAATCTTTTAGAATGTTTATTTTTCATGTTCAACATTGCCGAGGTAGGGGTGTCCAAACTAATGCTTCCTCTTGGAGTGGGAATTATGACCAAGTGTTAGTGCAACATAAAGGGAAATTTTCCTACCTTCTAATTTCAAATCAAAATTGAACAAGACAAAACACCAAATCAACAAAGAACAATGATAACAAAAAATTAGACTCGATGCTTCTACATCAAGCTCCCCTAGAAACAAAATAAAATAATGAGGTCATCAAAGCTATGTTCATAGTTATAGATATAAAAAAATGTCAACCAAGTGAGATCCTCCAAAGTATATCCTACCATTTAACCAAGTACTTGAAATATTCCTTTCCTTAGGTCTTCTTCAACAACTGCTTCTCTAAGATATATGCAATATCAATCAAAGTCTGCTTGGTTACTTGCTGTTTCCATCTTGGAATCAAATTTGTTTCTACTATTTTTCCATTTTCTCACCTTTTTAGGGATATAGATCAACCACATTAAATATGGGAAAGATACCCATATCGATAGGAAGATCTATCTCATAAGCATTGGAATTTTTTTTTGAGAACCTTTCAAGGACCGATCATCTTCATTTTTAGTTTGTTGTATTCCCCTTTTAGAAATATTTCCTTCCTGAGATGAGCCAAAACAAGATCACCAACATGAAAATATACTTTTCTTCTCTTCTTATCAGCATATTGTTTGGATAATTTTGGAAAAATCCTCTTCATCTCCACTTCTCTATAAATTACCAAGATCTCTAAGTTCAAATACACCCCTTAGATGCATACCATAGACAATATAAAATGGGTACAAACCTGAAATATTATTTGGAGAATCATTATACGCAAAATTAGCCTATGCTAAAGCCATATCCCAGTTTCCAACTGTGTTTCCAACAAGGCACCTCAACATATTACCCAAACCTTTTTTGACTACTTCTTTACTATCTATTTGGGGATGGTAAACTGAGTTGAGACTGAGGTGTGTTCCTAGGTTCTTCCAAAGTGTTCTCTAAAAGTGACCCATAAACTTAGTGTCTCTATCAGATATTATACTCTTGGGTATACCATGTAATACCACCACATTTTTGAAAAACAAGGTGGATATATTTGTTGCATCACTAGTCTTCTTGCAAGGAACATGAAATGAACCATTTTTGAGAACCTATCCATAACTATGTGTAGTGTAGAAAAATGTGTCACTTTCTTGATATGGGAATAATTAATGATAAATTGGACTTAATGCCACCTTGATCTAGTGTTGTGAGGTTTTTTACACATCCACATTAGGTCTTGGGCTCATTTTAAGCTAAATTAACCTAACTCTGCCCTAATTTAATGTTGTAAAATGTATTTAGTTACATCTTCACATTAAATTTGGGAGGCTTGTAAATCAAGTGGACCTAATCTAGTGTTGTAATGTGTTTTACACATTCACATGAGATTTAGGGCCTTTTTGAGCTAAATGGACTCAATTTTTCCTTAATTTAGTGTTGAAAAGTGTATTTATTTACACTTTCACATTGGATTTTGGGCCCTCTTGAATTTATAATCTTTACATCATCATTATTAGGCCCCTATGACCCCATTGTGAATCCCAAGACATATTTTGATCAAAGACCTCACAAAACCAACATATAAACCTAATTTCTTGACTCCCCAACATCCCAATTGGCAAAATAGCCCCTGTGGGACCCATTTGCCACCTTGGGTGAATGAGTCCCATATAGGTGGGACTCATTCACCCAGGATGGCGAATGAGTCTCATTTGAGCTATTTTTGAGGTTTGAGCGGGAAAAAATAGGTTTTAAGTTTAAATTTCTTTAATGTCACCCTTGGGGATCAAATTAACGATCATCTGTGTGGATTTCCTATATAATAAAGCATTCAAACCCTCATTTCACATAAGAATAATAAGCATCATGCATTCATGCCATCAGGTCAAGCAAGCAAGAGTTAAGCACTTTATGTCTTCACATGGTCATCAAGATAGCTTTCAATATCAATTCTAAGGCATTCAAGAGCAAGATTCTTCATCAATTATTGCAAGAACTCAAGATCCATCATCATGAAAGTTTCTAATTGCATTAATTCATGTTTATGATTCATTATCAAGATTATTTCATCATTTGGTTTAATTACATAAAAGGGGTTTGACTAAGGAAAACCCTAATTCCATAACAATCAACACTTTTGCTCTCTTTCCTTGTGTGATTGTAGATATAAGTGATTTGAAGGATTGGATATGATTGAAGAATAGGTTTCAAACTTTTTGGAGTCATCTCCCTACTTACAAGGTAAAAATATTCACAAAAAGTCACTTATAGTCCTAAAAATCAGGGTTTCAGATTCAAACACTTGGAGGTATAGATTGGGAAGACTGAGAAGAGCAGATCTAGACTTTGAATTTCTAGAAAATTCAAACTAGACTCATTCATCAAGAGTGGTGAATGAGTCCCACTATAGTTATTTTTCAGAGATCTTTGTAGATTTGGATACCCATTTGGCCGAAACCTGCTCTGCTACAAATTTCCAAAACTTGGACTAATTCACCTAGAATGGCAAATGAGTCCCACTAGGCCTAAAAATTAAAATTTTTAGGATTTTAGGGCTCCATTCCATCTCCAAAAAGTTTCCAAGTGCACACTTACATTTTTACAATTTTCTATTTTATTCTTCTTGCATTTCAAGCCATTTAGTTCAAGTTTGCATATCGTGTTTTCTAGCATATTGTCCTTTCTCAAGTTTACACTTGGTGGTGAACCTCTAATTATACATCATTAAATCCCTAGAACATTCCCTTTGTTAGATTTCAATCTCCTTTGCATTGAAATATCAAGGGTTTGTTCTTGAGTGAAAGGTTGAAAAATTGGTTTTTCTCCTTTTAGGTCCAAAACCTTAGAAGTGAAACAAAGCACCCCATTTTTCCTCATTTCATTTTAGTGTACCTACATTTAGAATATATTATTTTTTTATTTGGATTCCATCATCATACTAGAATTAGCTTGCATTAACATTGCATTAGGATATGCATTAGTTAGTTGGCATTCTAGGGTTTCAAATTTTGCATTAGTCAAAGTGCATATAGGTTGCATTTTTGCATCTCAAATCATTGAAAATCATCTAAAAATTCCATTTGTACCTAGGATACATATCATACAACATAAAAAGCATCAAAATCCATTGAAAATTCCTGATTTTTTTTGGAAAAAACCCTACAAGGACTCATTTTCCACCTTGGGCGAATTAGTCCTAGAATAGAGCTGAAACAAGCTTTTCGAACACTAAAAACCTTGTTTTTAAGCTTTTGTTTGTTTCCATTGGTTAGTTGTTTCATTGGGTTGAATTTCTATTACATGCATTTCACTAAAACTAGCTTAAATTAGTCCTTTTCATGCATTGATTCATTTCAAATTTGCATTCACAACATTCCATTTTCATATCATTGCATAGTGTAATCAATAAATTACCTTGTTTCACATCTGAAAATTGCATTTAAAATTTTTAGTTTAGATCATTGCATTGCACTTTCTTTACTTTTCCATGATAACATGTTTTCTTTCAAGATAAGTGGCTTTGATATGGTTAAAAATGGATTACATAAGTACAAAATCCTTTCTTATGAGTTCAATTTAGATTACAACAATGAGGTCATTAAGAAACATGTTAGTTATACTTCTGCCATCTTTCATAATTATGAGAACATCCTAGAGCAAGTAGATTAAACCATTGACACAATCCTTAATATTACATTTCCCATTGGTGAGGATGGTAGTGTAGACAATCATAACAATCATACTTGTTCTTCTCCCGATACCTCTCCTATTAGTGATGAAGGTATCTTGGTGAAAGAAGATACAAGCATTGAGGGTCTTGATTGTCCCTCTCCTCATCCCCCTTTGGAAGATATTAGAAAACAAGAAGATGAGATCATATAAACATTTCTAAACATCACATTTCCTAATCTCCATTCATCCCTTGCTTGTGAGAATGTTTTTGCAAAAGAAGATGATATCATACATAGCCATGCCAATCAAAATTGTCCTTCTCCTAATATCCCTCTGTGATGCAAAAAGGATAGGTTGGTGTTAGAAGATATGCCTATTAAGAGTCATGAGAATCTTTTCCCTCCCTTCCCTAATGCTCCTACCATATGGGAAGATCTATTTTGTAAGCATGAAAATCATAGTGGTCCTTCTCTTGATGCCTCCCCTACTTGTGAAGAAGCTATTTTACAAAATCTAACCATGGATGAACATATTACAAGCTCTCCTAATAGGGTAGATAATATGACACAAGAGAATGAGACCTTAGAGAAAAATGACAAATGTATAGAGCCTTCTCCCAATATCCCTACTATTGATAAACAAGTCAATTCAACCATTGATCATTCCCCTACCTGAGATGAAGTCATTTTGGAAGAACCAATAATTTAATGTCAAGAAAATTTGGTTTGTATTTCTCCAAAAAACTCTCCTCCTAGGGAGAATATCATGGTGTGAGAGAATGACAACAATAATAAAGTGGCTTCCTTAGGTGATGAAAAACATATAATTCTAGATTTCACTTTATTAGAGATACATCAAAACAAGACATCTGAGGTTATGAATGCACAAGTGTCCATTAGATCCCCCTTTACTATTGGACCTCCTACATACCCCGTGGGACATTCTAAGAATCCTTTCATTCTTTATCCACCTTCACACAAACTTCAAACTCAAAACAAACCCAAAATTATCCTTTATCCACCTTCACACAAACCTCAAAACAAACCCGAACTTATCCTTTACCCACCTACAAACAATGTTTCACAAAAACTAAGTCATAATACCATTGCTCATACATATAACACTAGGAATAATCCACAACCAAGAAAACCACCTTCAACATCCCTTCCATTGCCTAATCCTATCCTACCTAACCCTATCTTACCGGATTCTCGTCCTGGAAAGGAGTATGATCTTGCTGAACAACTTAAGAATACTCCTGCAAAGATATCCCTATGGGACCTAATTATGACACCATGCTTCAAAAAACCTTACAACAAGTTCCTATCCCTTGTAACGCGTAACCAAATGACATAGTAGCCATGATCCAAGGAATAAATGCTGACATTGTTTTCCACCAAAGAGAACTCCCCCTTTTGAAGTGTGAAAACAAAATGATGCTTTCGTAATCATAGCTCAATACAATAGGATAGGGATAAAGCAAACCCTTGTTGAAAATGACTCAACCCTTAATGTGTGTAGCATAAACCTCTTGGATAGGCTTCATGTTGATAAATAAAAAATTCAACCAGTCTCTATCTATTAATGGATTTGAGAATGTTGGGAGGAAACCACTTGGTGTGATTACAATTTTTCCTATTACAGCTGGAAAAGCTACACTAGACACACCTATTCATGTCTCATGTCATGCCCAATAATCTTTCATACAGCCTTTTTTTAGGCAGACCGTGGATTCATGCAATGAACGTGGTCCCTTCTACTCTTCATCACAAAATGAAGTATGTCTACAACAACACAATGTACACACTTGACACTAATCATGAGCCTTATAGTTTCTTACAACTTGATAAAAACATAGAAAATAACATGAAAACATTAATGCTAACTACATAAGTGGAACCCATGGAACATAAAGAGAAAGAAAAATACATTGAAGAAGTCACGAAGCTATTAGAAGATGATTAGGGTTCCTTATACTTCAAACCCACATTCAGGGGAGAATAAAAGATCATAGAGAGACTCTGAAAAGGAAAAAGAGAAAGCGATAATGTCAACACAAAATTTGGAAGACCCTTTGAAAGCATCCACCTCAACCACTTTAGAAAAAAAGACAATATATCTTGTTGAGACTCCTCCAAGATCACTTGATATCCATTCCTCCAAGAACATGAAAGAAAACTTTTTTAGGCTTCATTCTGTGCATATCATAGAGTTCATGGTCATGCTACTAATGAATGTAAGGCTTTGAGTAACCAAAATCAACATCTTAAGGACTATGGTGCTCTTCCTTGGGTTGAAGCTCACCTAGTTCCTCTAGTTGACACTTATTTTCTTCCTATTCAGCTCATCCTTGTCCTACACTAAGTGGGGGAAAGGAGTTAGATAGCCTTGTCCTCGTATGTCACTTGTCGTTGTCTCATTTGGATATTTGACTCCTTTCATGTACATCTAAGAGAAAGATTGGGATGTGGATGGCATGATTTAAGTTGGATCGCATATGACATACTACGTTTTTCATGACGTAGCTTATTGGAAACATATGACATGGCATACAAATTTTTGAATTAGCTCTCATCTCTTCTTCTACTTTAAATCAATTTCTCACAACAATGGTGTTAGAAACTACTTTAAAGTGGGGGCATACATTGACACTGATCATGTTTCATTGTGAAACCTTCTTTCTTCTTGCGATGCATCCTTTTCTTGGTGGTGTCATTGGGCTTGATTTCCTCTGGGAGTGCGATATTTCCTTGACTTGTCCTCTCTTGGGAACATTAGGCATGATGATCCCTAAGAAGAGACCTTGCATGAACTAAGAAAAATCCCTTTGAACATTCCTTGTATTAGTTTACATTTACAATGTTTATGAGTCTCAAGCATACAAAGTTTTGATTACCTCGGGGAGCTCGAAGATCATTTTTGCATGGTGCCTTATCAAAGTTATCAGGAGGTCTAAATTTGTTATGTTTGAGTAGGAAGCCCAACTGAGGCATGAATTTCCACATAGCCACTTATGTGTGTGTGAGCACATATTGGCCATATGTGCCTCACCTTCTTGGATTACTCACCCAATAGACAACCAAAAGTTTCATTGCCTCAGAGTGAGTATGCAATTTTGGACAAAAAACCTAGATCTGATCCAAATCATGTTGGACAAATGGTCGAAGCTTGATCCACCTTTTTATTTTACTTGTTTTTGTTCTTCTTTCTTCTAGTTATTGTCATTGCATGATTGCGTATCTTTTTCTGCTACAAATCATTCACCTTGTGTGTGTCCTCTTGTCCTTATGTCTATTTGACTTAGGATCTTAGATCCTGGGGGCTTGGTTACCTCCTTCATCTTTGTTATCCTAGACCATCTACATTGGTATGATTGGACCCCTCTTGAATGTCTACTTTAGTGTGAGTTGAAGCAAGTTCATCCTCTCACTAAAGAGGGGGCTAAATGAAGTATAGAAAAATGTGTCCCTTGCTTGATACGAGAATAATTAATGATAAATTGGACTTAATGTTGCCTTGATCTAGTGTTGTGAGGTGTTTTACACATCCACATTAGGTCTTGGGCCCATTTTAAGCTAAATTAACCTAGCTCTTCCCTAATTTAATGTTATAAAATTTATTTATTTACATCTTCACATTAAATTTAGGATGCTTGTAAACCAAGTGGACCTAATCTAGTGTTGTAATGTGTTTTACACATTCACATGGAATTTAGGGCCCTTCTAAGCTAAATGGACTCAATTTTGCCTTAATTTAGTGTTGAAAAGTGTATTTATTTACACTTTCACATTGGATTTTGGGAACTCTTGCATTGATAAAATTTACATCATCATTATTAGGCCCCTATGACCTAATATTGTGCATCCCAAGGAATATTTTGATCAAAGACCTCACAAAATCAACATATAAACCTGATTTCTTGACTCCTCGACATCCCAGTTGGAAAAATAGCCCTTGTGAGACCCATTCACCACCTTGGGTGAATGAGTCCCATCCAGGTGGGACTCATTCCCCCATGACAGGGAATGAGTCCCATTTGAGCTATTTTTGAGGTTTGAGTGGGAAAAATTGGGTTTTAAGTTTAAATTTCTTCAATGTCAGCCTCGGGAATCTAATTAATGGTCATGTGAGTGGATTTCCAATATACTAAATCCTTCAAATCCCCATTTCATAAAAGAATAATAAGCATCATGTATTCATAGCATCAATTCAAGCAAGCAAGAGTTAAGCACTTCATGTCTTCACAAGACCTCATCAAGATAGCTTTCAAGATCAATTCTAAGGCATTTAAGAGCAAGATTCTTAATCAATTGTTGTATCAAATCAAGATCCATCATTATGGAAAGGTTCTAATTGCATTAATTCATGTTTATGATTCATTATCTTATTTCATCATTTGGTTTAATTACCTAAAGGGGTTTGACCAAGGCAAACCTCGATTCCCTAACAATCAATACTTTTGTTCTCTTTCCTTGTGTGATTGTAGATCTAGGTGATTTGAAGGCTTGGAGATGATTAAAGAATAGGTTTCAAACTTTTTGGAGTCATATCCCTACTTGTAAGGTCAAAATCTTCACAAAAGGTCACTTACAGTCCTAAAAATTAGGGTTTCAGATCTAGACACTTGGAGGTACAGATTGGGCAGACCAAGAAGAGGAGATCCAAGTTTTGAATTTCTAGAAAAGTCAAACTGGACTCATTCGTCAAGAGTGGCGAATGAGTCCCACTATAGGTATTTTTTGGAGATCTTTGCAAATTTGGATACCCATTTGGTTGAAACCTGCTTCAGTATAGTTTTCTAGAATTGGGTCTGATTCACCCATAATGACGAATGAGTCCCACTAGGCCTAAAAATCAACATTTTTCAAGATTTTAGAGTTTCATTCCATCTCCAAAAAGTTTCTAGGTGCACACTTACAGTTTTACAATTTTCTGTTTTATTCTTCTTGCATTTTCAAGCGATTTAGTTGAAGTTTGCATATCACACAATGTTTTCCAACATATTGTCTTTTCCCAAGTTTACACTTGGTGGACAAACCCTCATAATACATCATTCAATCCCTAGAACCTTCCCTTTACATCATATTTCAATCTCCTTTGCAGTGAAATCTCAAGGGGTTGTTCTTGAGTGAAAGGTTGAAAATTTGGTCTTTCTCCTTTTATGTCCAAAACCCTATAAGCGAAAGAAAGCACCTAATTTTTATTCATTTCACTATGAAAATTGAATCATTAGGCCTCTTTGAGTTCTAGGAAATCATACTACAAAATCCATACTTACAAAATCCCATGGTCTATGTGGCACAGTTAGTGGTTGGTACAAATTAGTGTTTTGAATATTTCCTTTTACATATTGGAATACTCTACATCTCTCCACATACCTCTTCACATCTATCTACATTCATGGCTAATAATAGTGTGTACTTAGATGTAGGTAAGTTTTATCTTGTCCAAAATATCCTACCAAGTTGCAACAATGCTTCCCCTTCAAGAGATTCTCTCTCATTAACCTTTTATGAATGCACAATTGATTACCTTTGAACAAAAACCCTATTGCAACATAAAATTAGTCCAAGGTCCTCTAAATCTCTTGATAGGACTATTTCAAGATTCATATGAATCTTTGAAATATAGATCAATTACATATAACTCCTTTGAGCTTTCAAACCCAACACTATTTTCCTAAATCTCCTATAACAATAAACTTGTTCTACTTAATGCATCGACAACCTTCTTTTCTTTCCCACTCTTATATTTTAACACAAAATTAAAACTATGAAGGTATTCCACCCACTTTCCATTCCTCTAATTTATCTTGTGTTGGTTGTTAATAAACTAGAGTACATGGTTATATGTGTAGACAATTCAAACTCCTTAGGAAGCAAGTAGAGCCTCCACTTCTTTAAAGATTGTACTAGTGCATAGAATTTAAGGTCATAAGTTGAATGTTTATTGTTAGCATCATTTATTTTTTCTCTAAAATAAGCAGCTGGTCTACCTTCTTGACTTAGGACAACCCCTATTGCTAAGCTCCACTAGCATCACATTCCACTTGAAAAACTTTGTTAAAATTAGGTAACACAAGTATAGGTTGTTTAGTCGCCTTCTTTCTTAGAAGTTTAAAATAATTTTTCATCCTCTTGAGTCCATTCAAATTTCCTTTTGTGGCCTTTTATAGTGTCAAGTATAGGAGAAAATATACTATTGAAATTTTTCATAAAATTTCTATAAAAACTAGCAAGTCCATGAAAAATTCTTACCTCATAAGCACTCGTAGGTGTTGGCCAATCAACAATGATCTTAACCTTCTCCTTTTCCATCTTTAATCCCTCTTTAAACACCACAAAACCCAAGTAGACTAATTCAATCTTAATAAAGGTACACTTCTTGAGGTTGATCAACAACTTCTCCTCATGCAACCTTTTCATAATCAGCCTTAAGTGTTGTAGGGGTTCTTCCTTGGACCTTCTAAAAACCAATATGTCATACAAATATAGTATCACAAACTTCCCAAGGAATGGTTTCAAGAATTCATTCATAAGCCTCATAAAATTACTAGGTGCATTTGTAAGCCCAAATGGCATAACCATCCATTCATAAAGACCACCATTAGTCGTAAATGTTGTCTTCCATTCATCCCCAAGTATGATCCTAATTTGATGGTAGCCACTTTTCAAATCTATCTTTGAGAAATACATAGAATCTAAGCTTAAATCATCCATCTTTGGAATAGGAAACTTGTATCTGATGGTAATATTATTGATTGCTTTAGAGTCTATACACATTATCTAATCACCTTCTTTCTTGGGTACTAGAACTATTGGTACAACACAAGGACTAAGACTCTCACATATCAATCCATTTTCTAGTAACTCTTGAACATAATTTCTAATCTACTCATTTTCCTTGGGAGTCAATCTAAATGTAGCCTTGTTTGGTAGGATAGCCCCTAGAACCAAATCCATATGGTGACTAATTCTCCTTATTGGAGGAAAATCAGCTACCACAATATCCATATGTTCTTTCAATATTTCTTGTATCTCATTCAGTAAGTCATCCAACTTAGTAGAGGTAAGTGCAACCTTACGATTGAGTACCAATGCATATCCCACTTCTTTCTTCATATCATGTAAAAATTCTTTGCCACTCTCCAACATAACCCTGCTGCTATTGCTACTCTTATTTTCCACTTCTTCTCCTTTCAAAGGTAACAATCTATGTTTTTGACCATCCTTTTGAAAAGTGTAAGTATTTTTTCTTCCATCATGTATGGTTTTCTTGCCAAATTTTAAAGGCCTACCAAGAAGCACATGGAAAACATCCATGGGAATAATGTCACACATATCAATGTCCTTATAACTACCAATTTGAAACTCTACTGAGACCTTCTCATCTACCAATAGCTGATGCCCTTTTAGCATCCAAGAAAATTAATATGGATTAGGATGTTTGATTATATATTAATACCTAGCTTGTCTATCATTTCAATTGACACAATATTATCAATACTAGCGCTATCAATAATGAGTTTACAACATTTACCTTTAGCCTTGCAATTGGTCTTGAATAAGGCCCTCCTTTGCACATGCTCTTGACTCTCTTATGGTGGCTTCAATAGTACTATCTTGAACAACAAAGACTCTCCTATCTCAAGTTCCTCTAAGTGATGAGAAGGTGATCCCAAACTCTCTTGTTCTTCTTGCACAATATGATTACTTCACTTAGGCCTTGTGTGGCCTTCTTGTGGAAAATTAGAGCATTGCCGACCTTTGGGACCATACTTGTTACACTTAAAACATTTGATTGGAAAGCCTCTTCCAAATGGTGTACCTCCTCTATTTTGAAACCTCCCCTCTACGATTTTGCTTGTCCACTAGATTTTCTTACTTATTCACCTTGATGGTACTACTATCCTCTATTATATTGTTGTCATCTTCCTCTCACTCCTCTTCCTCTACCTCTTCCCTTCTAATTTTTCTTTCTCATAAGCTTCTCCTTTGCTTTAATGGAAAATTTATAGGATTCCTTAAGAGTTTGATGGGATAAATGACTCAATTCATCTTGCAAACTGTATCTCAATCCATTAAGGTACCTAGCTACCTTCTCCATATCTTCTTCACTATGCCTTGATTAGATGACAATTTTATAAAACTCCTCTCTATATATTCTTTCACACTCATCTCTTTATTCTTGAGATTTTCTAAACTTTTGAATAGGTTAGTTTGGTAGTCTCTAGGAAGGAATTAGATTTTAGTTTGGAAACCATTCTATCCTAAGAGGTTATGATTCTCCTTATTTTTCTTTCTCCTTTTCAATTGAACATAATCCCACCATATAGCAACATGGCCTTTGAGTCTTGTACAGGAAAACTTGACTCATTTCTCCTCTACCACTTCTTTGTATTCAAAGTACTTATCAAGCTCGTGGATCGAATCAATTAGTTCCTCTCTATTAAGGATTTTAGAGTAGGTGGGAACCTCTATCTTTGGCTTGGATCCAATCCCCATGAATACTCTCAGTAATCTTATTTCAACCCCATCAAGTTCCTCTTCTTCTTCCTGAACCACCTCTTCCCTGGTTGGTGGATCCTCTTCTTCATTCTCACTTATATCTCTAGTAGGTAGTCCTATCCTTTGTGCCTACTCCATGGCATCCATCCTTTTCTATAAGGTTCTGCAACAATTCAAGAATCCCTTCATCTATACCCCTTCTAGCACCTCCTCTTGGCATTCTTTTGGGTAGCATCTTCCCCAATCTTACCCTTCCCAATCTCTTGCTGCTCTAATACCAAAATTGATCACATTAATAAAAACCAACAGAGGATGAGAACAAACAAATCAAACATGATAATAAATTAAAGGCAATTTGGAGCCTTCAACACTCTTTCTTCTTCTCCAAGAAAAATTACAATAATTGTTTACACGACGAACTAATTTTCTATTTAAACAAAGTGATAAGGTAAAGCACAGAATAAAGTCTTTTTCCAATGGATTTTTGGAGCTCTCAACACCTCTGTGTCTTACATAGAATTAAAGAGATGTTTGCACAACAACAAATAACTATACTAAGATCCATGTTTTGGCTGGAAATATAAGGAAAAAACCACAATACATAACAACAATAGATATTTTGTAGCATGATGCAAAGACTCTTTGTTCAACTAGAGATCACCACTTTAGAGGCCATTCACAATGCCCTTGTAGTTGCACTCATTTTCCATGCCATCCATCCCATAACTATCGATGTGATTTTATTTTTCTTTGTTTTCACTTCTAATTGAAATATGTAACCACCCCATCCTGCTTCCTCATACATGGGTATGTGAATGTTTTAGAATGTCTTATTTTTTCATGTTCAACATTGCCCAGGTGGTCATGTCCAAACTAATGCTTCCTCTTAGAGTGGGAATTATGACCAAGGTTCAGTGCAACATAAAGTGAAATCTTTCCACCTTCTAATTTCAAATCAAAATTGAACAAAATGAAACACCAAAGCAATAAAGAACAATGAAAACTAAAACTTAGAGTTGATGCTCCTGCATCATTATGATTTTATATCATGATGGTGGTATCTACTAGTGTCTTGAAAAACAACATGCTTTAGAGATGAACATAAATTCTAGAATGATTACAAGACACTTCATATGTAGTAGAATGACTATGTTTTCATATATGGAAAAATGCCAGTGTAGATTTCTATTCTTGAATATTCTTGT
>VDFB02160536.1:0-33902 GCA_007258455.2 Sequoia sempervirens | reverse complement strand
GAGATCTCAAGTTAATCTAATATATGAAGAAGTTGTTAAAAAGCTTAATCTAACTACAACACCTCATCTGAAGCCATATCCACTTGGATGGGTTTGCAATGATGCACAGTTACAAGTCATGAAGCAATGTAAGTTAAGATTTGCTATCATTGCAAACTTTGTAGATGAGGTAGAAGCTGGTGTAGTCCCTTTAGATATTTATAGGCTTTTGTTGGGGAGTCCCTATCTGTATAATTGAAAGGCTATCTTTTATAGGGAGGAGAACAAATATCATATTTTTAAGGATGGGATTGAATACATTGTACGTGCACATAAGATAAAGACTAATCTAATCTTGGTAAATACTGGGCAAATGAAAAGGTTAGTCAATGCAAGTAAGAACTTTGTATTAATGATTGTAAAAGCCGAAGAAGATGAAAAATTTGAGGCATTCAAGGGGTGTGATCCAAAACATAAAGTTGAAATGTTCAAATTTGTTTCCGCTTATGATGACTTATTTTAGGAGCTAAAGGGATTGCCACCCAAGAGAGAGATAGAGCATGAAATCCAGTTACAACAGGATGTGCCACTTCCTAACATCGGCATGTACCGTTTATCAGTCATGCAAAATGAGAAAATCAAAAAGTAGGTTTAGGAGTTGGTTGAGAAAGGAGTTATTTGACCTAGTACATCTCCTTGCGGTTCTCCAATTGTGTTGGTTCTAAAGAAGGATGGGTCTTGGAGAATGTGCATCGACTACAGATCCCTGAACAAGATAACGGTAAAGAACAGGTATCCTCTTCCTCGAATAGATGATTTACTTGATCAAAGGAAACATGCAGTTTATTTCATTAAGTTAGACTTGCATAGTGGATATTGTATGTGCATAAAATTGGTCATGTCTAAATAATCCTGACATTTAATTTAATATTTATTATTTAATTAATTCCTCTAAAGTCTTCTACAAGTAATTAAATTTAATTAATTTAATTACATTGTTCATTCATTATTCTCCCACCATAATTAAATAAATTCTTTTTATTTGATTATTTCACATATCTACTTGATTAAATTAAATAAATACATTTTATTTATTTAAGTTAATTATCATCTCTTAAATTTAATTAAATCTTTTTAATTAAATATCTCTTTTTCTATTTTAAACTTTCCTCTAAATTAATTAAATACTTTTATTTAATTAATCTCATAACACATGTCATTCCTTCTAATTTAATTAAATATTTTATTTAATTAAAGATCTTTTGCTTTCTTCAAATCATAATTAGATATTTCATTTAATTATGAAATCTTCTGATTTCCTCAAAATCTTAATTAAATATTTAGTTAAGAAAAATCAACATGCACTCATAAATAAATAATTGAATTAGATAATTCATTATTTATCTTATCAGAATCTTTCCATTTTTCTTCTAAAAAAAGATGATTTTTAAATCATCTCATCTTATCTCTTCCATAAAAATGGAAAAATCTTGCTTTTCTCATTTTCTTCTATTTTTCTCTTTAGTCTCATCCATCTTCGACCGTTCGATCTGTCAGGAATTATCACAGCCGTTGGTCAATTTAGCCAATCAAAGTCTTTCAAAAACTCTATAAATACAGGTGCAAATCCAAGCATTGGTTACAACACACGACGAACACACGAACATATACGCAATTAGCTTATGCACTCACATCTTTTTAGCATCACAACAATATGCATATTTTAGCAATATTCTCATCATAGCATAATCCTTGCATTTTAGCATAGTATGCATTTCATTTATATCTCATTCTTCAGTTGTCCATTTTGTTGAGCTTGATTTGCTGAGTCTGAGAGCAACTGGAAACAACAAAACGCTGAAGATAGAGAGAAATAAAATGACTTTGAGGAAGCTATCATTTACAGTTTGTTTATTCTGTTTTTCTTTCAGTTTCTTCGATCTAATGTTTTATTAAATGTGTTTTGAATTCATTATAATAGATCAGATTTTCATACACACATAAAATGGCACCCAGTGGGGTCCAAATGTAGATAGGGAAATAATCAATCAGATTTAATGTTGAAACAATAAATTAACTAATTCCTATCAAGCACAATAGAGTACGAGACAATATGAAAATCAAAATAAGAAGAAAAACACAAACTGATCTCCACGCTAAACTCGATTTATCTCCATTGCTCTTCTCCACCTGCACAAGGATGCAAGATTTGAAGGTTGATAATAGAGGAGTGTTGAGTGCTCATTCCTGCAGCATAATGACTTGATGACGAAAATGACCAATGAAGAGAATGATAGAGATGGAAGAATTATTTTGACAGAGTGAAGATGCTAGAAGAAGATTCGATGCAAATGGCTTGTGAAAGGTTTGATTTATAGATTTTTGATGTGGACAAAGATAAGATTTGATAAGATTCGATAAGGATTTGATTTTTGACAAAAGAGGAAATATGACGAGATGAGATAAGATTTCAAAAAGATAGAAAGATTTTGATTCTCTTTTAAAGGAAATAAATCCTGAAAAAGAGAAGGATAATTGATGAATTATCTAATTAAATAAATTAATTAGATGCACACAAGTTCAGTTTTGGAAAGAAAGCGAGAAGATCTTTTTAGGATTTTATTAATTAAATAAATTTTGGATTTATTTAATTAGCGTTGAATTTATGATTTCATTAATTAAATAATATAAATTATTTAATTAACATTAGAGGAATGGATAGAAATGATTTAATTAATTAAATAATATAAATTATTTAATTAACATTAGAGAGAATGGATGGAAATGATTTAATTAATTAAATAATATAAATTAATTATTAGAGGAAGGGATTAAATTAACATTAGAGAAATGGATGGAAATGATTATGAATTTAATTAAATAAATAAAATTTATTTAATTAAATAGATGATGACATGGGTACCTAGGGCAAAGCATGCTACAAGATGCCTAAATGATGTAATGTCGAGACAAGTGTTGTAAGAGGACAATTTTTTGATGTCTACAGATATCATCAAATAAGAATTATAGAAAATGACATTTGGAAAACTGCATTTAAGACAAAATAGGGACTATTTGAGTGGTTGGTTATGCCCTTTGGGCTTTGTAATGCACCAACTACCTTTATGAGAGTCACGAATGTTGTATTTCATCATTTCATTGATGATTTTATCATAGTCTATCTAGATGATATTCTTGTATTCAATCAAACTTAGGAAGATCATGTAAGTCATGTAAAGAAAATTTTTGATGTATTGAGAAAAGAAAAACTCTTTGTAGAGATGTCTAAATGCAAATTCGCTAGGACATCCTTAGTGTACTTAGGCTATGTCATAGGAGGTGGTCAATTGAAAGTAGACCCTGCGAAGGTCGAAGATATTGTAAAATGGCCTAAGCGAAGTATAGTCACATAAGTCAGAAGTTTCTTAGGTGCGGTTCGATCTTGGAGAAAGTTCACTGCAAACTTCTTGTATATTTCATCACCATTGCACACATTAACTAGTACAAAGGGAAATTTTTGATTGGGGAGGTCCACGTGAAGGCTTTGACACTTTGGAAGGAAAAGTTGAGCACCGCACCAATTCTGGCTTTACTAGATTTACATCAATCATTTAAGATCGAGATAGATGCGAGTGGGTTTTACATGGGAGCAGTACTCATGCAAGGAGGTAAACCAATCTGCTACCACTCTGAAACCTTCATAGGAGAAATAAGTAACTATACCACTTATGATAAGGAACTTTATGCATTAGTTCAGAGTGTTAAAAAATGGAAGCACTACTTAATGGGGAAATAAACTATAATCCACATTGATCATCAACCACTTCAATATTTGCACTCACAATCTAAACTGTAACAAAGTAGGCACTTTCGGTGGATGGGTTTTCTGCAACAATTTCATTTGGTAATTAATTATAAGAAAGGTGCCCATAGCAAAGTAGCAGATATGCTATCTAGGCATCCTATTATGAATTCTTTAATAATCCTTCAAAATAGCTTTATGGCTCATGAAATTTTTCAAGAACAATATGCTAATGATGAAGACTTTAAGGATATATATGCAACTTTGATCCAAGGCAAACATGTAGAAGAGAAATATTATTATGTGTAGGATAAATTATTGTATCACTTGGGAAAGTTATGTATTCCAAAAGATGAACAAGCACAGGTAATCAGAGAAGCACACACATCATTGATTGTTGGACACTTTGGGGAAAGCAAACCAATGACTTAGTTGCAAAAATATTGTTATTGGCCTCGTATGCAAGAAACTGTATCCAAATATATTAGAGGGTGTGTAATGTGTGCAACTAGTAAACCTAGTAACATGAAATTGGGGTTGTACACACCTCTACCGGTACCATCCCATCCATGGGAAAGTGTGTCTATGGATTTTGTTGAGGGTCTATCCATGTCTAGGAAGGGACATGATTATCTGTTTATAGTAGTTGATCGGTTTAGAAAAATGTGTATTCTAATGCCTTGGAAAAAATAGGTCACTGTTGTACTGACATCTCATATGTACTTTCAATTTTTATGGGTTCATTTTGGGTTGCCTAATTCTATTGTATTAGATCAATATTCTCGATTCTTGGGAGAATTTTGGTCAGCATTGTGGGGACTCATGGACACTAAACTGAAGAATAGTACAACCTTCCATCTGCAAAATGATAGATAGATAGAGGTGGTAAATAGGACAATTATGTATCTGCTCAGAGGTTACTATAGTAAGCATCCTAAGCTATGAGATGAGAGTCTTCATTATGTGTAGCATGCTTACAATCATGCAGCACACTCTTCTACAAAAGATCTCCTTTTGAGACTTGTTTTAGTTATATGCCAAAACACCGATGGACTTTGTTTTTGGGAAGGATGATGTTGAAGATGGATGCCATGATGCAGACAAGGCTTTGAAGTTCATCTATAAATTCCAAGCAATTCATCAAGTAGTGGAAGCATAGTTGGAGAAGAGCCAAGAAAAATACAAGGCTCGCCATGATAAGCATCGCATTGATCGCCATTATTAGGTTGGAGACAGAGTTTGGTTACATATCAGCAAGGAAAGAATGCAAGGTGAAGGAAGGAAGCTCAAGTTGATCAAATATGGTCCTTCTAAGATCCTTGAAAATATTAGTACCAATGCCTTCCACCTTGATCTTCCTCCATACATGCATATCTATTTAGTTGTCAATGTTGAGAATCTGAACTTGTATGAGCCTCCAATGATATGGGATGAAGACACAGACATTCAAGTTCCATCAGTTAATGATCTTTCACCAAAATATATGTCAAAGTTTCCAGAGGATGTCATCCTAGATAGGAATTTCAGGACTTCACAAAGAGAAGCAGTTGAGCACCTCAGAGTGGGATTGAAGGGGATGAATCCAAGCAAGGAAAAAAGGATGGAGATTGGTAAAGTGAGGGAACTTTATCCTCACTTTCTTTTCGAGTAATCAAGCTTTCAAAGGTCCCAAAACTGTCCAATGGGGAGGACTAATCCAGGGGGATACTTTTCATTGAAAATTGAAGTGTCCCATATGCTCCAAAATTCAACATCATCTTGAAGAGCTCAAAAAATTGAATCCAACACAACTTGAATGAGGTCAAAAGGAGCTTGTACTCTCAAGATATGGCTAGTCAAATTTTGGTCAAATAGGTACCTAAGGCCAGTTAGAAAGGAAAAAAATGATTGACTCAAAATCGGTTGAAATCAGCATCAAATTGAAGAGCTCGTCGACACGAACCCAACAACACTCATTTTGCCGAAATCTGAGCCCGTACACAGAAGATATCACAAGTCAAAGTTGGCAGTTATTAAGGTTGACCAGACCGTACGAATGCTGACGTGGTAGACCATATGGTATAGATGGTGAGTTGGACCAGTCAGGGCTTGACACATGGAAAATTGTACAGGTGACTGGACAAGGCACATGGCGAGACAGTGTCTTATGTGGCTATTGATGTGGTGGCTGATAGAGCATCGATGTAAGGTTTTTGGGAATCATTAGGTGTTGCATGGCACCATCTCTATGTGCCATGTGGTACCCCTCACACCACCCTGTCTGAACCATTTAACAAAGTGTTGTTAGGGGGGTTTGACTCCCTAACCTCCTTTTTAATAGCCAACGCCTCAACCATTGCATCGTGCTGCTTGCTGCTAATTATAGATGTCGGTGGGTTTGTGTTGTTATTCACAAATTTGGAAATCATTTTAAAAACAACGAGCGATAGGGGTTGAACCTGCAACCTCCCCGCTAACAAAAACATTACCGATCACTACGCCATTTGGCGGGATGGGTGATTTTTAAAGAATAGTTAAGCCTGAATCCTCCTTAAAGGGTTAAATGGTTAAACAACTAAACCTAGAAAATGAATAAGTCCAAACCAATGAATAACAAAAGGGGTTAAGGATGAAAGTAAGGGGTTTATTTTTGCTTTGGAGGGATATTTTTTATTTTATGGTTAAAGGCCATTATGGGAAAATTTCATGTATAAAAAAGGGGTATGGGCTTTGCGAGAAGGCAACCAGGTGATGAGAAGGAGAGAATGCTCTGAAGACATTGTAGCCATTTCAGTGCAATGAAGGAACATGGTGTCGTTGCGCTAGAAGGAGATGGATTTGTAATGCAATTGAAGCTTTTGTAATCCTAATTTTGGAGCATAATAGGATCGGTCACTCTATTCGAGAGGGACCCAGAGACGTATCTATTTGGCGAACTTTGTTATCAACTTGTGTTTTGTCTTCTTTCTCTTTTCTCTCTTTCATTTTGTTTATCATTTTTATAATGCTATGTTTATTTAAGCATTTCAACACTGTTAATTCATTTTAAAAGCTTTGAATTAATCATTGTAAATGTTTATCATTCATTAAGCAATTGTCATAGATCCTAATTGAAATCACAATTTCAAGCCATGGTAGGGTTTTTAGCTACCACCCATCATATAACATTCACCAAGCACCACTATACTTCATAGAAAGAAAATTACAATGAACCTTTACACCTCAAAGTATACGTTAATAAACACAAAATCAGACAAGTTTTGATAGATGGTGGAGTTGGGTTGAACATATGCACTTCAAAACTGGTGACTACTTGGGATTCTTTGAGCCTTGTATAGATGAGTCAAAGCGGATTATAATACAAGGATATGATGATATAGAACTCTTTTCTAAGGGTGTCATTGTTCTTCCAATCATAGTGGGTCCTACTATATAGGACATAATGTGTCACATTCTGGATCTGGACTTTCCCTGTAACCTTTTGCTCAGACGCCCATGGATTCATGACATGAAGGTTGTCCCTTCAACATACCATTAATGTTTGAAGTTTCCTTACAATGGTGTAAAGATTACTATTTCTGGTGATCCTGACCAATTCCAATATTATAATAACCTGAGAGGCACACCAAAGAATCAGGTACCTAGCCATAGGCAAGACCCATCTACACCCTCTGCATCACACTACATTGATCCAACTTCTTTATCAAAAGCTTCTACATTACCAACCAAATTCCCTGAAACCAAGGTTTAGGTCTAGGATGATGGAGTTGGAGGATACAATATTGAAAGTTTTCTCTATGTGGGGAGGCTAGGTCATTTGCACCTAAACATTATGGAAAACCCTATCACATCAAGAAAGATCCCAAGGTGACAATCTAGTATCACCCACCTACAACCTTCACCAAGTGGAGGGAGTTAGGAAAGGAAAGTATCAATGAAGACCTCTCTAAATGGATATATAGAGATGAAGAGGATGAGATACATGTAGATCTACCTATGGAAAAATACGGTAAAGGTTTTGACATAATGAAACATAAATTCTATGATGGTCACAGTGGCATTGCATTGCAAACATGGGGTAGGACCGAATCTATCCTCATGAGAAAAAGATCAAAAATAAAGGGATGGGATATCAACCACTTATAGTGAAAGCTCCTAGTACTACAATATTTTGGAAGAAAGTCATTAATGTATCTAAAATTATTGAGACATCTAGGGTTGGTATGAAACCTGAATCCCCTACTGATGAAACTAAAAGCCAAGCCTAGATTGATACCTTTTGGGATCCTAATGATTCATCTATCTCTACCCTATCTACCTCATCCTTCAACATTGTTGACACTAATGATAGCATACCATTACTCCATCCCAAATTAATCAATTGGGACCAACAAGGTCCATTGAGCTTGGACCTCTTTAAAAACAATAAATCAATTGTTGGGTTCGTGGGACTTAGAGACAATATACCGAGTGGGGATCACAAGGTTGGATTCACCATTGATCTTGATATGGCTACACACTATGGGGAGTTGGCCTCGCATTCTACTCGCAAAACAAAAAAAATAAAGAAAAACAAGTCTGTAGATGAAAATTGAAAGGTGCCTACAGACATAAAAAAGACAAGAAAAAGGACCTATCCAAAGGTGAAAAGCTCTCTGAGGCACCTAAGGATGGAAGGTTGGACCCACTCCCCACTAATTAAGAAAAATTCCTAATGTTGGTTAAGAAATCACAAGAGGTGAACATCAACACACCAGAAGATCCAAAAAATCATACACTTTGCAACATCCTTGATAGCTATGGAGAAGCCAAATTTCACCAATTTTTTCTCTAAGAGGTGAATCAACTTTGTGTGGTCCTATGTGGACATGCCTAGGCTAAAGCCTAAACTAGTCCTCCATCACTTACCTCTACTCCCTAGTGCTAAACATTTTAAGAAAAATTTGAGGAAGATGCACCTACAAATCACCTTATTAGTCAGAGCAAAGTTGAAGAAACTATTGGATGTTGGGTTCATAAGACCCATCAATTATGTAGGATGGATTCCAAATCTTATACTGGTCACCAAGTTGATTGGGGGCATCTGCATTTGCACTGACTTTAGAGATCTAAACAAGGATTTTCTAAAGGATGATTTCCCTTTACCCAATATAGACATGATCATAGATCTTATAATGGGATATGAGATGCTATCAATGATGGATGGTTTTTATGGTTATAATCAAATCGTAATTGCAGCTGAAAATTAGCACAAGATAGCCTTCACCTGTGCATGGGGTACATATTGTTGGAATGTCATGCCCTTTGACCTTAAAAATGCCAGAGCCACCTATCAGAGGACGATGAACATAATCTTCCATGACATGATGTATACACTAATGGAGGACTATGTTGATGACCTCCTGACAAAATCCCTCACAAGGGATGATCACCTAATAGTACTGTATTTTTTTTTACAAGGTTGGAAGAATATAAGGTTTGACTGAACTTGAAAAAATGTGTCTTTGGAGTAACTTTTGGGAAGCTCCTCGGATAAATTATTTTACATAGAGGCATAAAGGTTGATCCTGCAAAGGTAAAAGCCATCATAGGCATGCCACCACCTTCCAATCTCACACAATTAAGGAGCTTATAGGGAAAACTATAGTCTATATGTAGGTTTATAGCACAACTGGAAAACAAGTTCCACCCATTTTAGTATCTCCTTCACAAGGATGTCCTTTTTCAAGTGGATTGATTCTTGTCAACAGGCCTTCCAAAAAATCAAAGACTATCTACTATCACCACCAGTACTGAGGCCACCTATCAATGGAAAACCACTCATTTTGTATGTGTCAGCAACATTATCTGCACTAGGAGCTCTCCTAGCACAAAATGATGAATATGGGAAGGAACACTCAATATATTATATTAGTCATACTGTTTTAGGGTACGAACTCAATTATACTCCCATTGAGCGAGCATGTCTTGTCGTGATCTTTGCTACATATAAACTATGACACATGTTAAATCTACAAATAAAGGTGATAGTGGAAATAAACTCTCTAAAGTATTTACTCAACAAGGCCACATTAACATGCAGACTGGTGAAGTGGGTAATGCTCCTTAGTGAGTTCGACATAAAATATGTAGAAAGGAAAGTGATAAAAGGACAAGTCATTGTTGATTAGTTGGTTGATTCCCCTACACAAGCATTCACACCTCTCATATCAGAGTTCCTGAATGAGGCAATCTTCAGGCTAGATACATCTACAACATGGAAGATGTACATCTACAACATGGAAGATGTACTTTGATGGATCATACACACATCATGGTTCAAGAGTTGGTGTCTTGTTTATCATGCCACAAGGGGACACTATCCCTGAGTCATACAAGATCACCTTCCCATGTACGAACAACATCACGAAATACAAAGCCTTGCTCATGGGTTTGAGGGAAGCAATCAAATGGAAAATCAAAAACTTGCAAGTATATGGTGACTCACAGTTAGTGGTTTGATAAGTCAATCACAAATATGAGACTAAGGACGACAAACTGGTACCCTATAAGGAAATGGAGGACAACCTCAAGGAATAATTCAACACCATTCTATTTACATGGATCCCAAAGGGTACAAAATAAGGTAGTTGATGTAATGGCCACCATTTTGTCTCTCTTGGACATTCCTAATAATATGCATTAGTATGAGTTCTTGATTAAACAACTTTTGATTCCTACATTCGGCATCCCCAAATTGAGCTCATGTGTGAGATTGTCAGTCCCAATTCACCCTGGTATCAGAATATATATGAATATCTTCATGATCAAATCCTCCCTCTCAACTTTTCCAACAACCAACAAAAAAAATTTATCCAACAAGCGACTAAGTATGATATCATCGCAAATACCCTTTATCATCGTAGCCTAGATAGTACCCTTTTTAGATATCTTGACATAGAGGAATTGAAGATGACTTTACAAGAAATACATGAAGATATATGTGGGGATCACTCTAGTGATCCTACCCTAGCCAAAAGCTTCTAAGAACAAGTTACTACTGGCCTACAATGGAATGTGATTCCTACTACTTTGTAAAGAAATACGGGCAATGCTAGATCTATGATCATCTGGTACATACACCAGCACAGGGACTTCATCTAGTTACCTCACCTTGGCCTTTCTCTCAATGGGGACTCAACCTCATTAAGAAGATTCACCCTAAATATACCAATGGACACAAGTTCATAATCACTGCAACATAATACTTCACTAAATAGATCGAAGCCATACCAATGACATATATCATCGGTAAACAAATCTCAAAGTTCATATTGAACTATATCATATATTGGTATGGTGTTCCTTTATCCATAGTCACAGATAATGGGCGCCACTTCAAAAATAGGACATTCAAGAACTGTGTGAAAGATACCACATCCAACACCACTTCGCCACTCCATATTATCCCTAGTGTAATGGTCAAGCAAAGGCATCTAATAAAACCAATGTAACGATCTTTAAAAAGATCATCAATGACACTGGTCGAGACTGGCACATATAACTAAATCCAGCCTTATGGGCTTATCATACAAGAATTTTTACTCCTACTAGTGCTACACCTTATTCCCTTATCTTTGGTTCTGAAGATATCCTTTTGATTGAGGTCAAGATCCCACTTGAGAGTTTCCATGCAAATTTTCATAGATGATGAAGATTACTGAATCTCTAGTTCACACAAGCTAGAACTGTTGGATGAAAGAAGACAAACGACGTTAGTCCACTTGCAAGCATATCAGAATCATCTCAGACGCAACTACCAAAAGAGTGTTAAGGTTTGAAACTTTGATATTGGTGATCTAGTCTTAAAAGAGAATCCTAAGAACCAACAAGAAAGAGAAAAACTAGGGAAGTTTGAGCCTAACTGGTTGGGTCCTTATATCATCATGGAAACCTATAGATCTGGTGCTTATCAACTGGCCACTCCTGAGGGTGAACCCCTATCTCATCCTATCAATATAATGCACCTTCAAAAGTACTATACATGACCTTTGGAGATCCCATTATATAAAAAATTCAAAAAGAAAGAAAAAAGAAAAAAAGAAAAGAGAAAGAGAAATAATCCATCCTATAGTGAAAACCATTTCGATGGCACTTTGGTTAAGTACCATGGTGAAAAACTGACATATAGGCACCATGTGTAGTCAACTGCTACTCTACCATCTATCACTACTCTATATGATTCCATCCATAATAACCCAAAAATATGCTATTGCATAATAAAAGCTTTCTCACCCCTTTTGATGGCCCAAGACTAATAAAACATTTAGCATCAAACCACTTATCATATTCACCCTTTCATAATAATTAGTCTTGTTTCGGATTGGGGGAAATCCTTGACCTATGGGTTTTAAAGGATCTTACGCATGGTATATGAGGAAGTTATCACAAAAATACAAAAACATCGAAACATTCAATAAAACATCAAAACATTCAAATATCCTTTAAAAATCCACAAGAAATCATAAAATATCGAGAAAACAAAAATGATGTCAATTCATGGTATCGAACTACGTTGCCTCTACGCACGTATGTAGGCAAGCCAAGTCACTGATGAGCCCCCAAGGCATAGGTTTGTCCTTTAGGGTCCATCATAGTCAAATTTTCATCATAGTCTACATCGCTAGAATAAAATGTCACTTATCATGGTAAGTAAAACTATGTTGTCTCTATTTTTGTCACGTAGGTAAGGCCAGATCACTTATGAGACCCCTAGGAATAGTTTAGTCCCCTTAGGGTCCATTACAATAAATATTTCATCACAATATGAATGTAATAATAAAACCATTCTTTGTTGAAAACCAACACATTGGACACAAACAAACAAGATATCCTACACAAGAACTGAGCTTAACAAATCATGAAACAAAAGACAACACTACCCAAACTAGTTATCAACTAGGCTTATCAATTGTTTACAATGTTACCTATCATAACAAAAATAATTTGTTACCAAGTGTCTTACATGAAATGTCTCACTCCTTAAAACAAACAATCTTTTGAAAACATATCAAACACTTATCAGTGGAAAAAAAGATCTACATAGTTATTGACTCATTTGTTCTAGTATTAGTCTTATCTTATTTGATTTATCATATGCCATATTTCTAAGCTACTCGATGATATCCACAAGTAATTAGAACAATGATGGATTATGATGTTTCTTTATGTTGATTTCTACTTGTGGTTTGTCTTGGTAACATGACTGGGGAAACTAAGGTCCTTGTGTGTGATTGGGATTCTATCTAACATAATCAAAACATCCTATGCAAGTCAAAGGTTAGCTAACACTTTCTTGTAGCAGGATTGGCATTCTCTATGGTTATTTCCTCGCATATTCCAACAAGGTTTTATTATCATTAATATGAATCAAGGTACTCCTTGTCTGACGTGTCTTAAATCTTTGACAAATGGATACTAAATGTCACCAAGGTTTGTCTCAAGTTGGTATACACTATCCACTTGTCCATATATCAAAATCTATTAAGAAAATAGAAAGAAAATTTGCCTTCGCAACTCATGCTGAGGTGTGCATACATCTGCTTGTTCCATAATAGAAAAAATTCTCTATGATGATAAGAAAAATGCACTGCTAAAAGCTCAATTAATATCATTTAATACATAAATGGTGATTTGGATGAACAATCTTCACTCCTCACTAACTATTTCCATTTCTTCTAACAATCCCACAGTCATCTTGGTGGCATGTTATGACACACAAAAATAAATATATTAGTTGCATCAGAGACATCCAAATTTGGACACTTAATTTATCCAAATTTATCACTTTTCATCTAAACATCCTCTTATCCGAAAGTTAATTAAATAATATTACTATTATTTAATTAATATCTTTAATTCTACCAAATCCCTAAGGTATTTAAATAATAATTAAATACCTTACCCTCCTTAATCCCTTTTCATCAAATAAATTAAATAAATATTACATTTATTTAATTCCTCACATGTCATTTTCATCTAATCCTAATCCATTTCCTAATCTCTTCATTAAGGATGTGCACATGCCTAATCCTTGATTAGGATGTGTCACATCCTCCAACTTTTGCAAGTTGGCTTCTAATCCTTATTTATCTTCTAATTATTGATTAATTAAGCCTAATCATTCTCCAAGGAATTTTTAATTTCTTTTTATTCTTCTTAGATTCCCCTCTTTTATATGTGAATTTTTAATTCACATTCCATCCTTCCAAGGCTCTAGAACCTTGGACTTGTCACAATCTCCACATGTGACCAAGTCTCACCTTTTTGGAGCCCACCTTTTATCCTCTAGATCATCCTATGAATGTGAATTTTTAATTCACATTTATATCCCCAACCACCTTTCCTTTTCCCATGTAGATTTTTGAGGAATTCTAAAATTCCTCAAATGTCCCTTTCACTCCCACTTGGGGACAAGAAATCCCTTTTTGTGGAAATCCTCTCATCCCCCAAGGTGCATGTCCTTTCCACCTCATGTACCTTTTTGACAACTCATCTCCACCTCATATCCCTTGTCCACTTCACCCTCCACATGTCAAGATGTGAGGGCTTGTGGGTTCTCAACCCACCATAGCCCTTCATCTTGGCCTTGTTGGAGCAATCTTGACCGTTGAATTCTCTAGAGAATTCAAATTCTCCTATAAATACCCCCTCCTCAAGGGCATTTTAACACACTTAGCCATCTTGCACCATTATGCTGCCAATTTGCATTCTCAACACTTTGCATTTTGATAACTACATGCTGTCCATTTGAATCCTCAAGCCTTTTCAATCATTTAGCCATCTTTGTTCATCATCTTGCATATTGAATCTTGCATTTAGACATTCAAACAATCATCTAAGGAGCACACAACCAATCCAAGCAAGGGCCAATCAAAGAGGTATCAACAACAAGGGAGGTAAAAGTGTTTGTGTTTCATCTTATTTGCATTCCTTTTCGTTGAACCACTCTTTTGGCTAATCTTGAGGTGTCCTTGGTATTTTGTTATTCATGTTTCTTAGTTATTTTGCACATCTAGAGCAGAGAAATATCAAGGTATCAAAGATCATCCTTCATCCATAATCATGTTAGAACATCATATCTCATGTGCCTATAGATCATACATATTGCATAATAAAATACAAAAAGATAGATAAATTTGCATAACATGTTAGAAACATCATCCATATAACATCATATCAAATATGACATAACATGTCTTGAACATTTAATGTCATCATGCATATAAAATCACAAGAGCATCATAAGTTACATCACATATCATAAAGCATTAAATATCCATATATCATGGCATACATATAAGCATAAAATATACATCATGTGCATCCATCCATACATAAGAAGAAATATAACATAATGCATCCATAAACATGCATAACATATAACACATCATATGATCGCCTCCAAAAAATGATGTATCTCATATATAGATCCAAAAAAAAAGTGTTAGAGTACAAAATCATGATAATTGTTAAAACTATAGAGCTTGAAAGCTCGATAAAAAAGGGTACATGTCCATATACAAAAACTGTCCTATCCTATGCTACCCCTGTCCCCTGAAGGTGAATGGTTGGAAGGTGGTGGTTTTTCCTCTCTGTGACCTGATCTAGATGGTCATGGTTGATCCCTCTGAGAGTGGTGAGGTGATTGATCATAAGGATTCCTCATCGGTCCCAAAACTCCCCCACAACTATGTGATCTCCTAGAATGAGATCCACCCTAACTACAACATTGCATGTTGTTAAGTGCCCTCTCAACCACTGACACTACACCCTTATATAAATCATGATAGTATTCAACCTCCTTGTTGGTCCGATATAGTGTCTGGACTAGGTTTGTGTTGGATCCATTGGTAGAAGAAATAAAACCAATTGTCTTCTACTCTGCCCTCTATGCCCATATGAATGTCATGCCCCACTCAGTAGTCAGCTAAGCTACTCGACCTTGTAAAGTTGACATCTATGCAACATGAGCCTATAATGCTTGCACCAAAGCCTATAGTGCTTGGATCTATACATGTGGGTCTTGTAGCCTCTCCTCAAGATCTTCCTCCATGATATCATGGATGGCCTTTCTAATGCATACATCTTTCCATCCCTCATCAATTGCTACCTCGTGGGAAACCTCCTCAACATCCACCTCCATCTCTGCCTCTCCCCTCACCTCCTCTACATCTACATCGACACCTATGTTGACACCAACCTCCTCAACCCTACACTCTGGCATCTTAGCCTCCTCCCCCTAACCTCCTCCACTCACCTCCTACTGTGCCAAGACCTCTTGATCTCCCTCCTTGCGGATGGGAGGTAGTCATCTCAAAATACAAGGTGGAAGCCAACCTTTATCTCCTCGTCCTTTGTTTGCTCGACCTTTATTAGACCTACCCCTGTCTCCTCTCCCATCATCCCTTGTCCGCCACCACCCTCATCATCACCACCATCCCCCTATCCACCACCTCGACCCTGATCACCTCCTCTCCCCCAGCCTCTACCCCAAATTCTGCCATGAGGACCTCTTCCAAGCCTCTCCATAGGCGTAGGCACATATGGATCTATCAATGGTAAAGGCCTATGTTGCAACTACCAGACATTGTACTCTGCAATGGTCCCTACATTTGTCAACTCTGCAGGGGAACCCCACTAAACTAACTGTAGCTGATTTATCTCTTGTACAACAACCTAAACACTGATCATAGGTCCCCATTGAGGAACCTCCCGAGAAGATCAAGAAAACTCTACAATGCCAATGGGCACACCTTGTCTCTCCCCAAACTACCAAAGAATTCGCTTTGGTAGATGTCGCTCAATAATGCGTTGTGTCAAAATTGTCTGACCAATCAAGTATTGAGTTTTTAGGCAATATGGAAGATTCTCACCATCACCCTCCTAGGGAACACACTGACGATACGACCTCTAATTAAAATAATTGATAAGGTCAATGGAATGTCTCCAGTATCTGACATTTCCAACCTGCCTGTGTCACTATGCCTCCATACAAATATACATATGAAAGTCCTAGCAGAAAATTTCTCTCAACAGGCAGTCTAACAACAACAATATGCTCCCAAGCCCACGCCATGAGCAAAGTGGCACCACAACTAATGGACCAAGCTTCTCTGTAAGCCACATCATGTAACTGGAAGTATAACATGGCGAGCATGCAAGGTCCCCAAGCATATATAGTAGCATGCTCCATCATACCGGCTAACATCTTTCCCCATCCAATAGGGAATCTATGTCCTCGGTGGTCAGGAATAACACCTTCAATGACGTTGCATATCACAACTATAAGTTTATCATATTTATCTACAAGAGTATCCCAATGGATCTCATAATCCTCTACACCCAGAACAACTACATCATCGATATTGAAACACCTATAGATAGTAGTAATTCCATGATCAAGATCATAACAACATGCTCCCCATGGATTGGAAGCTGAAGTATACACCATACGTCCTCCAAAGTAATAGTGGCCTCTCCAATAGGCAAATTAAACAAACTATTCTTGGAGTTCCTTTTGTTTGCCAAAGTAGTCAACAATCCCCTGTTAGCCTGAATCACGGGCATGAATGCAACATGATATAGTCCCAAAGCACACATAACATCCCTCTCCTTGTCATTTAAATGATCTCTCAATCTGAATGAGGAAGGTCGATTCTCTCAAGTATATATCAGTGTAAATCTCAATTGCGCTCACAAGAAAATCACACTACGTCAGTCAATATGCCTACATCAACCTATTGGACCTTTTACACAAAGAAATTTTTATCAAAAACATATTCAATTTTGCTAATAGTCAGATGTATCACACTTTTCAATAGATGTGGCTTACCAATGCGTCATACATTGTACTTGTGAGCAGGCTAAGCACATGTGACACACTGTCTGACATATGCATCGCCGCAACACAAATGTGTCATTGTACCCTACACATGTGGTGCAACATAACATATGCAACACACCACACACTTGTGAGCAACCTAACAATGGAAACTCTGTTTGACACTTACAACACACCACACCCTTGCGTCGCACCAACCTTTACATGCGGTGAATGTGACTGTAGATGTGGCACTAAAACATTGCATCTATTTGGTCTTCTTTAACCCCTAAAAACTAGAAAAAAAATGAACAAATTTTGAAGCAAGGAAAGATTACATACTGCACTACCCAATCCCTTGGGCTGCCAAAAGGTCCTGACTTAATATCTGTTGTGTGCAACAACTGAAATGGGTGACATCTTTGCAAAGCTCCTTGACCAAATCTCACCTCAGATCTCTCAAATTTCTAAAAGCAAAGTGCACAAATGAATATTTTTGGACCCCTTAGGGCCTATTTATAGACCTTGGGTGGCATTTTGGACCCCCCTTTGTAACTGGGTACATCAACTTTCACCTTCACAAGCAAAAACGGACACCTGAATGTTCTAAAATCAAAATATTTTGCTATCAGCACATTTACCACTATAAAATTAACTTATCGAAACAATTTCCCAAATTTTTCAGAGGGGGCACCATCCTATCCCACCATCATTGGGGCATGTTGGGGCAGCTCTTGAGCTTGATTTTTTATATTTTCTTTGACACAACGCTATAAAGTGCATTATATCAAAGAAGGGAAAAATGTAGATACCCAAAATTGTCCTAGTTTGTAAGCAACAGTTTTTTACTAATTTTCACCCTTTTCCTAATTATAACACCTTATTATTTAATTATTATCAAATATATATTCTACTATTAATTAAGTGACTTTGCGTTATTTAATTAATTCATTGTAATTCACCCTTTCTGATTAATTAAATAAATCCTATTTAGTTAATTGTATCTTAATTAACATTAATCCTCTCGATTCATTAAATAAATCTTATTTATTTAAATTATGTTGCTAATTACACTTATTCTCCTATTTTAAT
This sequence comes from Sequoia sempervirens, assembly GCA_007258455.2. Taxonomy (NCBI): domain Eukaryota; kingdom Viridiplantae; phylum Streptophyta; class Pinopsida; order Cupressales; family Cupressaceae; genus Sequoia; species Sequoia sempervirens. Next base: position 15,189 of record VDFB02160536.1, on the reverse strand, counting down.
TAAATAATTATCAATTGTTTAATTAAACATCCACACCCTTCCTAAATTAAGTAATTGTTACTAATTATTTAACTGAACCACTTTCCCACTTCTAGATTAAATAATTAAACTAATTATTTAATTCCCCTATCTCATACCAACATTACCCATTAATAAATAAACAATTATTTATTAATCAAATCTTTACTTGCACATTCCTCCAATGATTAATTAATTATCCTCTCGTACATTGACTAACCAATAAATTCCATTGATTGATAAATCCATTGACTAATAAATCAATCCCTTTGATTAATCCATCAATCCCATTGATTAATAAATCAAATTCCATTGATTGACCAATCAATTACCTTGATTGAATCAATCAAGCTAGTTAACTCTCCATTCTATTTCCTTTCAACAAACATCAACCGTTGATCTTTATCTCTCATCTTTAAATTTGGATCGTTCATTTGAATCAAGCATTTTTATAAAAGCAAGCCTTCATAGCACGTTGATGGCTAACCACAAAACTTTGGCATTTCATTGCGATCATCACATACACCTGAAACTTAAGGCAAAAGAACATACCAATTTATGAGAGCAAAAACATACAAAGAAGAGCAATGCAAGTAATCCATGGAAATACGACAAAGGTAAAAGTATCATTTGTTTGAATTTGATTTCATACTTATTGCATGTTTTCGATTGATTAAATTGGATCTTATTGATTTTAGGATTGCAAATTGTGGTTGTTTGCATTGTTTCCTATTATATCCATGACTAAAAGGTCTATTTTCTAATTTACGGACACAACCCTTTCTCTCCTCTCTTTCTTGTAGGTGGTAGATATGAAGTGGATTTGGAAGAAGATTGAAGACCTAATATCAAGATCAAGCATTCAAGCACATTCATTCATCAAATTAGGGCAAGACCAATTATTCATTAACAAACGAAGGTCCGAAGCTAATTCCAACAAGGAAGCACATAGAGACTGTAACATATATGTTCATGCTTAGAGATTCCATAAACCCTAATTATTAGTCAAGGGTGCCCACACCCCTGACCAGTTAGTTCAAGATCATATTTGAATGTCAACTCCCTCTATCTCTGCTCGCTGCTTTTATGTTCTCAATTTCTATCAAATAATTTTGTGTCATTTTGAATTTACACTAGTTTGTTGTAGTTGCATAGTGGACTTAGTTTACAATTAAATAATCACACACATGACATCCATTCAACTCCAAATCAAATCAACCTTTCCAAAAGGGGACCAAAACCTTGATCAGTCATTTTGGCTCTTCCTTGCAGCTTAGATTGTAGCCAAGTGGTTTTTTATGATCATTTATGTGTCCCCTCAATATCATAGGTTAAATGTGTCATGTAGACCCTAGATCCCCTTTTCCTACATCACAAATACATAATATTTACCATTATTATTCAAATGAAGATGTTTCTTATATATAACTAGTTGTTTGTTAGGTGGCTTTTGGGCTTCAATAGTGATTTCTCCATGATCGATAAGATCTTGGATTAAATTTTTGAGTCTCATGCAATTGGATTTTTTATGTCCATGTACTTGATGATATTCACAAATGTCATGCTCTTTAAACCAAGAGGGCTTGGGCATATCCTCACTAAGAGGTTTTATAATTGAAATTTGTATTGAAATTTCTTGGACTAGTTTATGGAAGATGGCTTCTATAGGTTCTCCCAATGGAGTGTATTTTTGTTGAGTAAATCATTTAGGTTGTCCTTTGGGGATGATCACATTGTGTTGGGTAGCTTGATTATTTTGGTAAGATTATGACACAGGTATTTGAACATTTTGGTCAAGTTTGGAATCGATCACACCATCATCGACTATGTTCTTATTCTTGTTCCAAAAATGTGATTTTTTGTTAGATTAATTATTATCTCTGATCTCTTTATATATCTTAACTAGTCCTTTGGTGATAATTTATTTTTCTTTGGCGACTCCTTTTTTGTAATTTCATCGAAAGACTTAGCACATTGGATTTGTAAATGAAATCCCATTTCTTGATTCAAGTTTTGGACAAATATAGTTACAAGTTGTTTTTCAAGAATGGGCCATGCAAAGCGACTAGCAAGATGTCTCCATATTTATAAGAAAGGGGCAAAGCTTTCACCACTCCTTTTTTGTGTTACATTTGCCCATCATGGTGATGTCATGTTCAATTTTGTAAGAAACATGTGTGACAAGTCATGTGGCTAGCTCAGAAAAGGTGGTGATGGTTTCATGAGGAAGGTGGGTAAAGCAATCTAGGGATTTTCCACCTAAGCTTCTAGGGAATAATCTCAAGAGGTAGGTGACAAGATAAGAAACCTCTTGGAATTCTATGCAAAATTCCTTGAGGTGTTCCCTAGGATCTCCCTTTCCTTTATATTTATTGAATTTAGGAATTTCAAAGCTTTGGGGAAAGGGGATCATGGTAATGGATTTATCGAAAGGATAAGGACATAGTTCTTGGAATGCGTAACTTCTCTTTTGGTGTCTTAATTGAAGTTTCTTGAGCGTGTCCTTTATTTTTTGAACCTCTTGTGCCAAATAAATTGTGAGATTGAGTGATGGTGGTTGATAATTGGAAGTTGGAGGTTGTGTATATGATGTTTATAGGTTTCAATGGGTGGATGAAACTGGGTTTGAAGTTTGGAGGGTGTGTGTTGTGTTTAATGGGAATGATGTTGAAATGTGGGGAGAAGGGATGAAAGTTTGAGGTTGTGGGATTTGTGTTGCAATGGTTTGGGTACTTGATGAGATTTTGATATGTAATTACATGTTGTGGATATGAGATTGATGGTTTAAGAGGTAAGAGGAGGATTAGAAGAAGATGAAAAATGTGTGGGATCATGAGGATTAGAAGTTGGGGGTTTGAAGTATATTTTTGGATGATTTAGGAGATGTCAAAGTAATGAGGTAGTTTTTCACCTTTCTTAGCTAGCATAAGGATGTAATTATTGGTATGTTTCATGAGATAATGACTCATTAAGTCCATTGCTTGGGTATCCTAAGAAAATTCCTCTAACATGGCTAAATCTAGGTCATCCAAATCTTGATCTTCCCCATGTGTGATGTGGGATGAAAATGGGTATGTATTCGCTAAGGATACTTGATGGATCACTTCCTCAAAGAATAAATTATCAGATGTTGAAGTTGGGAATTATTTTGAAGTTATGAGTTGTTTCTTAGCTTATGACCTTGTAATAGGAATACAAGAAATAGACCTAGGAATGATGGAATTGGATAAAAGTGATTAATGATTATGGAAGAAGGAGATGAAAGGTAGACCCTATATATGAAGTTGTGGATTTGAATGGTTGGATTGAAAGGATGATGTTGGATTCAACTTGGAAACACTATGAAAGGCCAAGAGGTGAAGATGGATACAATTGGTGATGTTATGGAAAACCAAGAAGTGATAAATGATACAAGACCAAATTTGTTGCAAGTAAATCTAGATCCTTGATAAATAGGAATTATTTTCTTACTTAGGGTTGACAAGTTCCTAAGCAAGATGGGATGGGGATTTTGGAAACTAACTTGGGGTAGCCAAGGTCCCAAGCTAGGGTAACCAAAATGATAAGGGATATCTTAATACATACTTAAGATAGGAAATTTCTCAAGCGATATACAAACTAGTAGATAAAAGGGACAAGGATCTAGATTTGACTCTTGGCAAGATTGATTTTGATTTAGATATAGAGATGGATTTGGATTGGAAGATGAGATAGGTCAATGATGATAAAGCATGGATTGAAAGATGAGATAGATCAATGATGATAGAGAATGAATTGGAAGATGAGATAAATCAATGATGATAGAGAATGAATGTTTGTCATTTTGGTCTAAGGTCTAAAGACAATGATGAGGTTTGGTCTAATAAGATGGAAACAAATGATGATGTGAAGGAATGATGGGTTTTTTTGGTTGAATAGGATGAAATTAGTTGATGTCTTAGGTGAAATTATGGTTTGAGATGGGTTTCCTTGATCTGTAATTAGCGGTTTACAAATTCACTTGTAAATTACAACATTTTCCCAATCCAACAGAATTGTGTGACTATGTTGTTTAACCATTGAAATTACCAACTAGGTTCATCAACCTTTACATAACTTAAGAAAGTTAACTAATTACTATAATGTTGTAATTAAAACTTAAATACTGAATTGAAAAATATTGAAAATGAATTAGAGAGAATGTAAGACAAGAGATAGAAGGATCAGATACAGGTTGATAACGGGGTTCACTCGATTTGAGCTACGTCTTCAGGTTTTTTTCTCAATGTTGGACCGCTTTATTAATGATGTCAGGCTTTAACATGCCTTTTTACATCATCCAAGCTTCAAAATCTTGCACAAAATTTCTCACAATCTCTCTCACTATTACAATTTTTGGTGTATAATATCACCTTGTAATTCTTCTCCTCCAAAATTTCCACCTTCCTTCACAAAAGCATAAAAACTCTATGTCTCCCTTACACATCACCTAAATTGAATTTCAAAAGGCCTATCACCCCTTTTTATACATAAAATAAGCCTAATAAGGTTATAACCATCAAACAATAACATAACCCTCTTATACCAAGATTGCAATTCGTTCCCTAACCCCTTTTGTCCTTTATATTAATTTGTTAGGGGTTAGTTTAGCCATATAGGCTAACTGGTTAAGGTTCGGGTTCTAAACAATGGATAAAAACAATCGACTCCTTTACATACTATGAACTGATCGGTGGTGTAATGGTAATACACCTTTTGGGTGGTCAGTGGGTCAGTGGTTCGACCCCCATCGGCCACGTTTTTATAAACCAAATCCAAATTTCTAATCAATATAACAAACCCACGACTATATAGCGTAATGATGCGTCATGTAGTGTAACGGTGAGGCGGCAGGTTGTTTCAACAGAGGTCATGGGTTCGAGCCCAACCAACTTTTGTTTCACTATGCTGGAGGAGTGCACCGACATCGAGGGTGACATGTGGTGCTCCTAGGAGTTGCCACGTGTCATGATATGATTCGCTAGAGAAAATACATGTCATTTGCCACACTAATACATACTATTGACTGGACCACCACTTGTATTTCCACGTAGATGCTGACTGGAAGTACGAAATGCCACATGTCGATCTCTAATAGGGCCAACTCATCATTTGTACGGTACGGGAGATTGTGTTAGCATGTTGATATCATCATCCATATGGTCAAAAAGTAAAGTCAACCAACAACTTTGACTCGCAATATCTTAGACATACGAACTCAAATTTCAATGAAATGAGCAACGTTGGGCTCATATCAACGAGCTCTTTGATTTGATGCCATTTTCAACTGATTTTGAATCGATCAAATTTTTTGCCTTCCTGATGGCCTCAGGTACCAGTTTTGCCCGAACTTTGACTGGCTATAGCTTGCATGTATGGACTCCTTTTTCACCCGTTCAACCATGATTGGATTCAGTTTTCTGAGCTCTTTGCGATGATGTTGGTTTCGTCAAGTTTTGAGACTATGAAAATTTGAGGTCTTCTAGATCCACCTGGATCATTCCTCCCCATTGAGAAGCTTTTGGACCTCCAAAAGGTCTATTTTATGTATAATTTGAGCTAGGGAAATGTCGCCCCATTTGCCTAGTATCATTTGTTCTTCCTGCTGAAATTTTGAACATCTGACCCATCACAAACACAAAGAAGTATGAGATAGCTTTGTTGATACAATCAACTGCATGTTCATCAATATTCACTGTCACATTCATCATCCACATCAAAATAACTAACATAATAACAAGAAACAATGTTGAATACACTGATGTGAAGGAAATAGTATCAACATTTTGAATCTCCTGAATAGGAACATTATTAGAAAATGAAACATTCAAACCCTCTTTTACCACCTCTGGTTAAAGGCCTAACTTTGCTTGCAACTGATCCTCACATTGTGCTATCTGTGACACCTTATCATGACTAGAATCACCATGCTTAGTATCACTAGCTATTACAGACATAAGGGTTAAAGTATTGCTTGCATTTACAATCATCTTCAAACATGCCCTGTGTTTACCATAGATTTGTCATTCTTTGTGTGATGAGCTCTAACACTGAATTCAATTCCATCCTTAAAAAAATGATACATATTATGTTCCCTATAGAAAATAGCTTTTTTGTCATACAAATAAGGACTGCCTAAAACTATCCCTAATTTCAAGCGAAATAACATCTAACTCTACTCATCAACAAACTTGGATATGGTTTAGGATGAGGAGTTGTTTTAATCCCAATTGCTTAATAACTTGTTCTAAGATAAGATTAACTTGTGACCCATTGTCTATTAATGTATCAATCTTAGTTAAGAGACGAATTGATTATGCATGAGCCTGAGGAACTGGTTTTTGCGTGCACCATGGCCTGCAATACGAGGGAGGGAAAGCTCGATGGCCTTTCAATCGGAGGAAGTGGGGGAGCTCTAATCACGCAGGTAGGCATAATGGTTATGCTAAGGCTTGGCAGGTTCTGGGTAATTAGAAAGACAACTTTGGGGGTGCTGGTTTTTCTTCACGCTCGTATGCGATGGTGGTGGGTAATGGTGAAAGGTTCCCCTCCACGTATTCGAAGGGGCGTGTAGATTTCAAATCGTTGGAAAAAAAATTCTAGTGGCCAAAGAATCAGACAAAAAATGGAGAGCCAAGCCAGGTAATAAAAAAAATTCTTCACACTACTATGGTAACTCTTTTGGTAGATAACAATGAATGGAATGACTCTGTGAGTACGTTTAAAGCGCGTGCTTTCTTTGTGCGTTGGGGAGGGCATTGGCCAGCACTCACAAAAGTGAAGGAGTGGTGTGATGCAAACTGGGGTAAAGGGTGTGATGTTAAAACTTTGGAAAATGGGTTTTACCTAGTAGTGTGCAAAACTGGTCAGGATAAAGACTGGATTTTAAGTAGCGGCCCTTTTACAATGGAGGGCAGAGGTCTGTTTATTTTAGACTGGCCCCAAATTTTGATCCGAATAAGGCGAAGACTAAGGAGCTAGATGTTTGGATTAGCTTGAAAAATATCCCACAAGAATATTGGGATTAGGACACCCTAAGAAATATTGGAAACAAACTGGGAATCTTTGTAAAATCGGAGATAGTGGTAGAAAAAGCGGATTGTAGTATGTTCCCAAGGATTTGTATTCTAAGACAAATAATCCACCCTTTACTGAAAATGATAGAGCTGAAATCTGGTGAAGGTATGTGGTGTCAGAACCTGGTGGTGGAGGATCATAGAAAGTCTGGTGGGAGTGGAGTAGGTGCTGAGTGTGTTGAGGTCCCGAGTTGGCAGGCTTCAAAAGGGAAAGGTGCTATTCAAAATTTGCCTACGGAGGAGGTGATAGCTCTCACAAAGGTTATGGCTGATGAAGAATGGCGAGTGTCAAAGGAATGGGGATCATTGGAGTGTCTAATGAAAGGTTTAAATCAAGAAATCGAAGAAGAATCCCTTTCATGGGATTATAGGAGAAAACAAGAAATTGTTTATATTCATGAAAATGAATGTGTTTTGAGTGTTCAAAATCTAGCATCTGATGGGTTTTTTTCGTGTGCCAAAAGGTTTGGTGAGGGTGTGGAAACAGAGTTAACTCTAGCAACCCCAAACAGAATCACGAAGGTCTCAAACACAAAGAGGAGTAATGTGGTGGAGGTACCTACTAAAACTCTCACATCTCTTTCTGGGGAAGAACTAGGCAAACCTCAGGATCAGGTCATTTTGAATGATTTTGGGTTGGGCCATATTGAAAAACCTGATGAAGAGTATCCTCAACAATTTTTAGTTAATGGAAGCGTGGAGCAGATGGGTGATGCTCTACAGGTTGAAGAGGACAGTTCAGGTGGTTCTGTTGGGTTAGTGTTTAAGGACATTCCAATTTCCCCTATTCAAAATTTAGACAGGGCATTTGAAGGAGTCAAAGATAGTGGGTGATCTTTGGAAGGCTCGGGCTCATAATCAGCTTCCGAGTCAGAGGAGGATGGGGAAGATCTACTGGACTTTAATGACCAAATTGGGTTAGTGGAGAAGAGGTTGCTAGACCAATCCTCAGCATAGAATAGTAAGGTAAAGGTTGGAGAGAAGCGTAGGCGAGGCCCTAAAACTAACAAGATGCACCTTGAAATGGCTAGGAATGCAATAGGTCAAAGCAAATTGAGATCGGGAAAAGGCTATGCCTTTTCCCTGTAGCCATGAAAATCCTATCGTGGAATGTCAGGGGCTGCAATGCCCCTGACAAAATTCGTTTGATCAAGCATTGTTTTGATCAAATAAGGCCGAGTATTGTGTTACTTCAAGAAATGAAAATAAAGGAAAAGGATTTTGATTGCTTCCTAAAATGTTTTGGAAGGTGGAATGGATGTCTCTCTGGGGCTATTGGTGCCTCTGGAGGCCTTGGGATTTTGTGGGAGGAGGCTCTTGTTAATGTCAGAATGGTGAGGCAAGAAAGGTGTTGGCAATGGGTCAGTATTGCTTCAAAACAGCTAAGAGCCAGTTTTGAAATCATTAATGTATATGGCCCTTCAGGTGGAGCTCAGAAGTTTTAGTTATGGCAGGATCTCTCTAATGTTTTGAGTGTTGAAAGTGACAAAATTTTCCTCCTTGGTGGTGACTTTAATGCTATCCTACAACCGTCAGACAAGCTTGGTGGTGTTTGTTGGGCTAGTCAAAGCCAAAAGGATTTCAGTGCCTTTGTCCTGTAGAATGGGCTTTTTGAACTCCCATTTAGAAATGGGGCTTTCACTTGGACGAATAGAAGAAGTGGTTTTCTGAACATAGCAAAGAAGCTGGATTGCTTCTTTCTAGCAGGGGATTGGGCGGCGCAGCAATGGTTATGTGAAGCGGAGGTAACTCCCATAACAGGATCGGATCATTATCCGATAGGTTTGAGAATTCAAGAGGAGCTAAAACTAGCAAGGTGTCCTTTGAAGTTTGAGGCAATGTGGTTGTGAGCTGATGGTTTTTAGGAGCTTGTGGCAGATTGGTAGGAAAATGCCCCTGAAAAGTCTGGAACCAAAGCATATATCTTTTTTAAGAAGCTTCAATTTTTAAAAGAACAATTAAAAAAGTGGAATAGAGAATCTTTTAAAAATATTTTTTTTGAGAAGTTAAGACTGGAAAAGGAGTTAAAGCTTCTTCATTCGAAAATTATAGAGAAAGGGATGTTTGAAGAAGATTTTGAAATGGAAAAGTCTTTGAACAAAGCTTATTATGAAATTTTAGCTTGTGAAGAGGTTTTTTGGAAGCAGAAATCTAGGGAATGCTGGCTAAAAGCAGGGGACATAAATACAAAGTTTTTTCACAACTCTGTGAAAGTGCGCAGAGCTAGTAATAAGATTTTTGAAATCAAGAATAGTGATGGGGTTTTGCTATCTGATAGTGCTCTAATAGCCAAAGAAGCAGTGATTTTTTTCTCAGGGCTTTGCAAGGCGAACAGTAGGGAAGAAAATCTTGATTGGAAGCTTTTGGAGAACATTCCTAATGTGGTTTCTGCTGCACGAAACACCATGTTAATGGAAAAAGTATCTTTAAAAGAAGTAAAAATGGTTGTTTTTGGGCTGGGGGGAGATAAGGCTCCGAGGCCAAATGGCTTCCCTGCCTTTTTCTTCCAGAAATTCTGGAAAATTTTAGCACAAGATGTATGGGAAGTGGTGGAAGAATCCAAGAGGAGTGGGTTTGTTTTGAAGGACTTGAATAATACTTTTATTGCTTTGGTGCCAAAAAGATCCGAACTGGTGTCGTTTGAAGACTATCACCCTATTTCTTTATGTAACACAATTTATAAAGTCATTTCAAAGGTGATAGCCAATAGACTTAAAAAAAATTTACCCTCAGTGATCTCGGTAGAGCAGAGTGGTTTCTCCTCAAACAGGTCTATTTTTGAAGGGGTAATAGTTGTTCATGAAGCTATTCATTCGGTAAGGATGGCAAAAGTGGAGAAATTTATGGTGAAACTGGATATCAAACGGGCTTAGGATGAAGTAAATAGGGTTTTTCTCTTAAAGGTCCTAGAGAAGTTTGGCTTTTGCAGTGAGTGGGTGGCATGGATTCAGAGCTATATCAGCACCCCTCGGTTCTCGGTGTTGTTAAATGGAAGCCCCCAAGGTTTTTTTGAATCTAGTAAAGGGATCAAGCAAGGAGACCCCATCTCTCCTTTCCTTTTTATTATTCTAGTTGAATCTTTAGGGCAGTTGATTGTAAAGAAAAGATGTAATGGGCAGTGGAAAGGCATTGTTGTTGCAGATGGGGTTGATCTGGTTTCACATCTACAATTTGCTAATGATACCTTTCTCATGGGGGATGCAACCATTAGAGAAGCTCAGGTGATGAAAGCCTCTCTAGATGAGTATGGGGAGGCTTCTGGACAATGTATCAATTGGCGGAAATCTGAGATTTTCTTCTTTCAGGTTCCCATAGCAAAACAGGTTGAAATCTATAGGATTTTGGGTATGCGAGTAGGCTCACTACCAAGTAAATTTTTAGGTATTCCTCTTTTTGGGGGATCTAACAAAGCTAGAATTTGGAAGGATTTGATAGACAGCTACTTAAACAGAATGGATGGGTGGAAAATTAAATGGCTAACGGCTGTTGGGTGTTTACTTATGCTAAAAAGTGTGATCTCGGCCATTCCAGTATACTCAATGATGTATTTGAAAATTCTGAAGAAGGTGGTGAACTCAATAGGGCAGAGAATGCGGAAATTTTTTTGGAATGGTGCAAATGATCAAGATAAGATACCTTTGTTAGCATGGGAGAAAATTTGTAACTCAAAAGCAAAGGGAGGAGCTGGGTTGCGTGATTGGCACTTAATGAATGAAGCTTTAGGTGCAAAGCTGGTTTGGAGTATCTACACAAACCCTGATCTCCTATGGGTTAAAATCTTAAAAGCTAAATATTTGGATTCTATGGCAGATAATCGGATTTTAACCATTAGAAATCCAGTAAAGGGGTTGGCTATTTGGAACTTTATAGTTTCTTGCAGGCCGGTGATAGTTAATCACATTACTTGGCAAATTAGGGATGGACTTCATGCAAAGTTTTGGGATGACTTGTGGAATGGGTATCTAATTTTAAAAGATGTTGAAGGCTCACAGGATCTAAGACTTTTTTTTATCCAAAAATGGGGTGACAAAGTAAGTAACTATTTAGATCTTAAGCGGGGTCCTTTGGGCAGGAGTGGGGTTGGAAAGATGTTAGCTATGAGGAGCTTTCAGATGCCCAAATTCAAAAAATGAAGGAGTTTTTGAGGGGCCGTCAAGTACTCCCAACAAACACTGCGGACAAAGTGGTATGGTGTGGGTCAGTTAATGGGAACTACTCGGTTAAGATTGGATACCAGCTTTTGGACTCTAATGAGGGTGAGGTTTTTTGGGCAAAGAATTTGTGCTGGAGTAAGGAGTGTCTACCCAAGGCTGGTGCTTTTGCTTGGTTAGCAATGAAGGGAAGAATTCTTTCGGGAGAAAGGAGGAAGAGTTTGGGTATAGCTGGGCCAACAAAGTGTGTTCTTTGTGAAGCGACTGAGGAGACTATTGATCACCTACTTTTACAATGCAAAGTTGCAGCTACTTGTTGGGACTCCCTTAGGTTAAAACTTGGTTGGCAAGCTCCCTGGCAAAATTCGATGAAGGAAGTTTTTGAAGGATGGCCACGTCTTTCTGGCTCGTCCCTCTTCTCAAGTATCTGGGTTATAAGCCCGTCACTTGTGATTTGGGAATTATGGAAGGAGCGAAACAAGAGGATTTTTGAGGATAAAAAAGAAACAGTTCATAGAATCAAAAGCAGGATTGATCAAGCAATCACGGAAGTGGTGAATGCTTCGGTTGCACAATTTCATCGTCAAAAGTATTTGTTTTCAGTGGAGAATAGCAAGTTTCAAAAGTCGTGGCTAGGGCTAAAGGTAAAATTTGGGCATTTGGCGTTGGGGTTCGGAGGGGATCAGATGCCTCCGAAGGTGGTAGTATGGGAAAAACCAAAGGAGGGCTGGCACAAGGTAAATTTTGATAGGGCTGCAAAGGGTAACCCTAGGCCTTCAGGAGCAGGGGCAATTATTCGTGGCAGTCTTGGAAATCTAGTTGCTTTTGGAGCTCAAAAATTCGAAGATGGGTCAAATAACGTTGCGGAAGCAAAGGCAGTCCTTCTGGCTGTAGGTTTAGCGAAATCTTTGGGAATTAAATATTTGCATTTAGAAGGTGATTCTTTGTTAATCATCCAAGCAATAATTAATGGTGGCGCTTTGGCTTGGCATTTGCAAGCTTTCATTCGAGCTATCCTAGGGGTTTTAAACACTTTTGAAAAAGTTGAAGTCACATATGTCGCACGGGTAATGGAGAAGTTGATAGCCTTTCCAAGTGGGTGACGTCTTTTGACGTGATTGGGGAGACAAGGATGGAGGACTTCTGCCAGGTGGATGTGTCAGGGTTTTGGCTTTAATTTTACTTTAATTCTTTATTCTTTGGTTGTGGTACTCGCAAGTGAAGTGTGTGAACGTAGATGGACAGATTGCGAGTTAAATGCCTTAATGAGGGGTACTACAGGAGGACAAACGGTAACTTCAAAGGCAGAAGGATCGACATTTATGAAGCCAGTTGGTGTGTGTTGGATGTGACCGCCGATTTCATCGTCGCGGTTTTTCATGCTGGCTGGACGGGACATTTTGATGTGTAATTGATGGTCGTAGCATTTTTTAAATGGGTTACTGGCTCGCACAAGTGGTGTGGACGTCACAGTATTAATTGGTTTTGACAGGGGAAGGACGGGTTGGATGTATTGCCAGTTGGTCGAGGTGATGGCATTTTAATACAAGCAAGTGCAGCATTTGGTCATCAACTCAAATTATATTTTGATGAAAGCTTTGGTGCGGGGTGCGGGGACGACTAGTTTGTCGGATTTTTCTGAAAGCAGGGGATATGGAAGCTATGTATGGTTTTTCGACAAAGCTCCAGCAGCAAGGTTTCTTTGGTCCAGTGTCGAAGTTTAGATTGAAGTACTTGTTGAAAAACCCGCATGACGAGGTGATAGAAGCAGTGTTGGAGGCACTGAGATCGAGGCACTGGGATCGCATTTTATGGAGGCCACTCATAGAGGGCGTTTGAACGTTGATATTGCCTCGATGCTGTTTGCGTGGGGTATGGAATTGAATGAAGAAATTGGGGTGATAAAATGGGTAATGAGATCTCTGTTTGTGGAGGAACTGTTGGGAAAATGGAATCCTTGGTAGAATGGGCTATTCCGAGGAAAGGATATGACATTTTGGAAGGCATCGAGGATGTAGATGAAGCCACAGAAGAAGGCTTGATTCCTTTCGTGAGGTGGTGGAGACATGTGGATAGAGATGTCTATAAATTGGAAATTTTAACGACCTGGGAGAACCTAAAACATGTGCTTCGGCAGCAAGAAGATGCAGAGCGGCGGGAAGGTGTAGACATAACTAATAGGCTACCAAGGCGAAGGCGGTTTGCGAGCAGGGGAAGCGGAAGTGGTGGGAGGTCAGCCAAAAATGTTGCTTAAGTTTGTAAGGTGATCGGTGATAAAAACGGAACAGATATTTTTGTTTGAAAGGTGGCTCGTTGTGGGGTGAAAATGCGGGGGATCGGAAGGAATGGTGCAGGGAAAAGGGCGAGCACAAGGTCAGAAGGAAAGCGAGCGCCGCAGGATGGAGATGGTGTTTTTTGGTGTGCAGTGGACGGAATGTACAGAGTAAACTGCAGTTATCTTAGCCCTGTGAAAATTGATTTTTTTTGAGCTGATGAAACAGCAAATCTCGAAAAGTGTGTATGAATTTTGGGAAAGCGGGTTTGTAAGTAATGTAAGGGTAGTGCTCTCCGACTTATTGAATGGAGCAGTAGATGTCTCATGCTAAATGGCCCTATTTTTTGAAATGTACGTTTTTGAAGCTTATTTCTATTATTAATAAAATACCAATATTTACCGACCAAAAAATAAAATGTATCAATCTTAGTTTGTTTAGTGATACCCTTAAATAAAATAGGTCATTCCTTTTACTTTCAACAGGTACTTCATTACAGCTTAGAGAAGAAGCATAAGTACTAACAAAGAGTATTACCTTTGATACCCACTGAAATCTTGGTTTCATCATCAGAACCTGAACCGAGATCCTGCATAATAGTTGGACTTCTGCTTACCCTTTCAATCCTTGAACCACTTTGGCTTCGATCAGGATGCAATTTCCAACACTTCACATCTTTGTGCCCTTCCTTTTTGTAGTGTGAGAAATAAGGCTTTTCATCCTCTTTCTTTGCAGTAGCTATTTGCTGTGATTTCTCTTTCCCTTTCTTGCTTCCTTTCTGCTTACTGGATTCCATCAACAGATTATCATGGCTATTCCTTGAGCTTGTTTCCAAATGGATAGCTTGCACACTGACTTCATTAATGTTAGTTGGATTAAACATAAGTATGGTAAGTTTCAAACTCTCATGTAATCCACCTATGTACTTTAACAAAGTTTCTTGTGTGTACAATGGAATGCCCAAAATTAAAGCCCTCTTCCTAAACTCCTATGCATATTCTTGCACACTTTGTCCTTTCTCTTGTCTTAATGATTGCCAGTTCATTACCGATTTTTGCATATGACCTAATGGATAGAATTGTTTCTTAAGTGCAACTATAAACTCAAACCAAGAAGAAATAATGGAATGCCCAAAATTAAAGCCCTCTTCCTAAACTCCTATGCATATTCTTGCATACTTTGTCCTTTCTCTTGTCTTAATGATTGCCAGTTCATTACCGATTTTTGCATATGACCTATTGGATAGAATTGTTTCTTAAGTGCAACTATAAACTCAAACCAAGAAGAAATAATTTTTCCATAACGACTTGGATCCTACTGTGTTTTTTCTATCCCACCAAATTAAAGTTGTGCTGCCTAGGTGAAGAGTAGCTAATTGGATTTTTTCAGATTCCTCAGTAAACTTCTAAACTCTACAATAAACTTCAATTTGCTTAATCCAATTATCTAGTTTATTTGCATCTAGTTCTCCATTATAGATTGACAAATCAAATTTAACATCTAGTTTTAACAAAGGTGTATTAGTTTGCACAGGTTGTTTCTTTTTAGAAGAGTTAGACAAAGAAGAAGAAGAGGATGAAGAAGATGAAGAGGATGGGGATGGAGGTTCAGGAGGGTCACCACCACCTCCTACTCCTTTACCTTTTTCTTCTT